>JAULBR010103300.1:0-20758 GCA_032355825.1 Melanodrymia aurantiaca | reverse complement strand
CGTGTTTCGGTAAACTGGCTCAGTGCAAAACATTGGTCAAAGCTGTGGTGGGCGTGACCAGCTGATTGACATGACAGGAGTACAAGGTATTTTACCTACTCGTAAGAACATGGCGACGATAGGCAATTCACAGGAAAACAGCTCCTTTTTTCTACTGACATTTACGTGGCTCTTTCAGACTTCTCGCACTTAAAGTTATCGTTAAGACTCGATTTGTTCGAATGACAGTGAATCATATTCAGATTCGCTAGATATCAATTCCAACCCGAATATAGTAGCAACGATCCGATTAATGTACGGACCGCTGCAGTGATAACAGTAACAGTGATAACGTGTCAATAGTAACTGTTGCATAACTTCATAAGCAATACTTGGAAGCGTAGAACAGGTTCCGAGATAATAAATACCAGGGGCCCAGCTTGGGATTTTCAGGTGGTATGCAGAGTTTTTCGGCGATGGTATAAAATAAATGCATAGAGCATGTACATGCATTTACATCATATTATATTTTAATAACACAAAAATATTTGTAATCTCAGGTGTGAGGTGGTACGCAGCTGTGTACCTGTGTATGTTTTCGTAATTTTCAGCGACAAAATTGTCACAATATACGATCCTTTAGCGATCCACTTTTAGTGCTTACATACTACTACTAGTGTTTACAAATCTCTCCTGCACAACGAAGCTTGGGCATGTGACAGGGTGATGGCACATTTGACAGCAGGTTTTGTGCACCCATATACTGTGCACTTGTACACCATTGTTAACACTTGGATTCTTGTTCTAAAACTTCATTTCATTCTTCGAACCGATCTCTACAGCTATTTACACATTTTCTTTCGCCAACTGTGACAGTACCACTGTTCTCTGCGATAAGCCATGCTTCGCTTTCATTGGATTGTCCTTGTGTGACGTAGCTGAGTTACGTTACAGGTTTGGCTGGCTTGCATTGTATTATTGAGCGACGGAGAAAAAAGGCGACAGTTTATTGCGAATACAAATAAAACTGGCAGCCGGTTTCGAAAAACAATGCTGGTACTTCATATACATTGTATTAATAATACGTACACACCAAACAAACAGCGTATAGCGATTTTCAATACTTAGGCACTTTAAACGATTGTTATACTGCATGAAATCGTATATAATACCCTTTACAATGGTACATAGAAGTTTGTGCAGTATAATCTGTCCACCACTATTCTAAACTTAAAACCTTCCTTGGTAAAATGTCCACCTGCAGCACTTACATATTCCATATCGCAATTCCTCTAAAAGAATGTGCATTGTCTGGTATTTCTGAATTATTGCGATATTGATTTGGGTTCAATTGGAGCACGATTGGAACCATCCGAGAGGCACATTACTCGGCAGATGTGTGAAGAGTTATATCTAACTTGCTAACTGAAAAAAAGCCGTTTATAGATAACCGGTACTAAATTAAATTATGCTTCCAGATCGACTTGCTAGTCAATAGAATGCTGCAATGGGAGACATTCCTGACTTACCTGTAATGGCAATAGAGTTTGCTCCCCTTTAGGACCAATAGAGGGCAAATCCGGCATTGAAGGTCTAGTAGCAAATTTTGTATAGCGACTACACTTAATCACGATTAACCACCTCTTTTTTAGAATGTCATCTTATGGGAACTTCATGCCCACTCCTTGATTTGAACAGCCAGGGACAAGTACACAAGGGCATCGTTATTGTTTAAACACACTTTTTGTTCCCTTCCCTGTCGATAAACCTAACTACGCATTGAGTGGCAATACTGAATGCAGACAAACTTCATCATAAGCACCACCTATTTGCTTTGTGCTTAGGGCAGATAACTAAGGATTATCTCCCATTATATGTACCGTACCATGAAAGTGAGGTTGTGTGAGAAAAAACCTAACCTTAAATCTAACAGTATCATAAACTTAACCCTAACGCCAATGTATGTGGTGGCCAGAGGCGTGTTCAGAGAACAAATATATCATGAGTACTCGCTAGACTGATTTTTGTACCAAATATTAAATGAATGTGTTATGGTAGAACATGATTGGTACCAATTAAATTACACGCGAGATTTCTCGATATATCTCTTCTCTGAACAAGCCTCAGATTCCATAATCGTACCCAAAAGGGTAAATAGAGAATAATTTTATTACCTCCTAATATAATGAGGTAATTTCTTTTAATTATAAGAAATGTGAATATCACAATAGGCAGTCATGATTTAACTTTATGAATTTTAATATCTTTGCAGGTTCCGATATTGTGGAAACTTCTGTTTGAACTTTTGTATTTCTGTCAGTTCAACGAAATTGACATTGCAGCAGTTAAAGCACACAATGAACTTTCCACAGGTATTATACATAGTGTATTCTATAATTATTCCAAGGTAAAACAGTTATATAAACAGTTAATAATAAACATTAATAGACCAAATAAAAGACTACATAGATGTACAAACTTGTACAAAGTTACAAGAAAGTAAAAAGAATAAGAAATTAACAAGAATATTATAGTTAATTATTGTTTGAATTCTTTACTTTTAATAATAAATTTTGGAGTAGATTTGAATATTACATCAACTGTTTTAGTTATTAAAATTATGTCTGAATAAAAACTGGCTACTACATTCTTGACTGATGTTGTTTAATGTTATTTCAGAAGAATGCTGTGTATATGTAAAGAGAGCATTACAGGAGAGGGGATATCTGGCCAGACAGTTTGCAAATTTACCCAATGATGCGTCTATTGGAAGTCGAGAACTGCTGTTGGCATTTGCATGGCTGCTTTGTACAGAAGATATTACTGACAAATTCATGAACAAATGCACATCTCCATTAGAGGAGGACATCAGCTTCTTGCACCAAGTAAATAGACAAATCGTGTTAGCATTCAAGTGTATTATTATATATACCGGGTACATGTATATAAAATTTATGTCGCTAAATTAGATTCAATACTTTTTCAAGTGGGATTAAATTTCCGTAATGATCTCTATACGTTTTAGCATGTGTTAATTTGCTAAAAAAAGAGATTTCATTCATTAAATAAAATCATAAAAAAGCTAATTATCTTTGAACATATCATGTATTTTTGTACAAGTTCCAATTCCTGAGTGGCCTTTAACTTTAAATTTATGGTTTACTTACGAGTACTTTAGGTAAAAAAAGGATAGTGGTTTCTTATTGTCTTAATCAGAGATGTGAAACAGAGAATATAGAAAGTTATCTACTTCAGGAGCAGTTGTTGAACTTTGAAAGGACGATACTGAAGCCTTCAGTGCAGAGATCTATAAGTGATCCCGGTCAGTCTGTGAAGAATCTGCTGCTGCTGAATGGAAAACTGCGTCTCAATCTGCGACGGTTGTATGCACTGCAGCAAGAAGAGGCTCGTCTCACATACAAGGTTAGATTTTCTCTCACCAGACAGATGTTATTCTGTTAGCCAGTCATTAAAATTGTTCTTGCCTACCAGATAGATACGTATATAACCATGGTTTTATCAGTGCTTAATAGATTGTACAACATTTGTGGATAAATGATGGTGTTATTGCGACAACGAATTTAGTCAAAGTAATGCCTCATGCAAATTGTCAACATTAAACCCTGGTATAAAAAGAAAATGGGCCTCAAAAACCAGATTACACCAAAAAACAAAAGATTCATATTACAAAATAAATAAACACTTATAACATTCATTTACATAAAAAGTGCAGATTCCGTAGACGTAATAATGACAACAAACATAATATAAGAATAAAATACCATTTTAACTCCATATATCCCACAATTCTTACTTCGGCAAATCATAATGTCGGAAAAGTCAGCCAAAATGAGTCAATGAAAAACATCCTGCGTGATTTTTTTTAGGAGTGGATGTGAATTTGTGTATTGTTAGAACATTGTGATTTCCCAGAGCAAAATTCCTCCTGGACAGGAGAAAAGGAAAACTGATGAAATAACAGGAGACGCCTTTATATTAGGAAACAAGAGGGATGACACGTCTGGGTCACTCATAGTGTTTCTTGTGTTTTCATATTGAAGTACATGTAATAGTTATGTTTAGGTAGGCAAGGAAAATAGTCACACTCGTCTGATAGAGTAAATTAAATTTACAATACATTTTTAATTATGTAAATGATATTGTGAATAATAATTATCTTTAATATTCTGTTTCATAAACTATTGTTTGGTTTGTGTTTTGTTTTTGTCTCTTACATGATAATAATATGGATTATTTGTTTCAGATTCACAGTGCAACAAGTGGTGTTTCGTTATCTTCTGAGATGAATCATTTGACTTCAACTGAAGTTCATCTGTTGAGACATCCAGATCAGTTAAAAAAGGCAAATTTAGTTACATATATTTTTGATGCAAAAAGCATGATCTCATTAGATAACAATGAAGTAAAGTAAGTTGTAACCAAATTTGTTAGCAGTAGAGAAAACACTGTTCTTTATCTAGATAATTGCTTACATTTAATATATAATTGTAAAAGTCAACATGAATATCAAAATGTCAATTTATTATGTAAAATTGCTTGTTACACGTCGTAAGAACTTCAACAAAAAAAGATGTGAACGCTTGCTTCTAAGATGACTGCAAATGAATGAACATTTTTGACACCAAATTGGTGACGGATCCTCATTAAATAATATCTATGAATTGTTCAAAAATTCTTTGAAGATCTCTGCTTCTTTATGACCGACTTTTCAAGACTGATATAAGCCTAACCAACTGACATTGTCTTCATCTAATATTATCCTACGTGATCTTGTAAGACAGCATTGTGAAGTGTTAGACATAGTAAGCTTGAGTTTAAAATGTAATGGGATCAAAGGGTTAAGCGTATTATTTGAATAACATTTTTGAACATAAACTATCAATAGTTGTATACTTTATGCTGACAGGTGTATTTTTCAGATGCTCTATCTTTTGGAGAAAGACAATGAACGACTGGAGCACCTACTTTCTTGGAAAGAACATGAAGATGTCTTTTGGAACTGGATAGTAAGTTTGATCTCTTATGGACGGATTTGTCCTGTATTATTGAAACTGGTCTTGTTCTTATAAAGTGGTCACCATAGTCTCTGATAAAACATCAGACTCATGGCTAATAGGTATTTGGTTGAAGATTCACCTGAGGAAATTGGGAATTTTGATAAACAAAGTACTTAAATTAAATGCTGTTCATGTAGACAATAACAAAACAGTTTTGAGTTTGATTTGAGATTGTTTTTACACGTACACACTATTACAGGGTAAATATCTCTTTAAAATGCGATATTAACACATACAGTCAAACCTGCTTGAGCGGCCACCTGTATTAAGCAGTCACCTGTGTTAAAAGGTCACCAGAATATTCTCCAAAATCATCAAATATAGTGCATAAGAACCTGTATTAAACAGCCACCTGTCTTAAGAAACCACTTTCTGTTACTCCCTTGGGTGGCTACTTAAGACAGGTTTGATTGTACATGCATATTCAGAAAAAACCCACACACACACCTTGTTAATGCAGGTTTTTATTAAAATACATCATTTTACACCAAAAATGCATATTTGACAGGACAGTGTGCTTCAGCTGAAGAAGAAGCAAGAGTCGTCGATTGAGCCCAGTGTTGAAAACTCAGAAGAGAAATGTGGAGTGTATCTCAACGTGCCACCAACCATTCAACAGGACATCCAACACTGTCGACACCAGCTTATTGAAGCAATCTTGAGTTATGAGTCTATTATAGAAGGACTGGAGGACCTCTGGAACTCCAAGGTAACAAGTTATATGTATTCAAAATATTAATGAAATTAATCTTTTTTACAAATCAACTGAGGAGAATCGATCCATCGACTTATTGAACCTCAGATGAATGCTCTTGCACTGAGCTACGCCCCACTCCTATACTTAATACAAATACAATGGTATTGCAGGAATTAGATACATGTCGATACTATGTAATTTTGCTATTTAGTACTTTGTAACATCGTTCATTTGGTAGCAGATATTTTACCAAGTGCTAAGACACAATGTCCAGGAAGTGTTCATATTGGTTTGACAAATTCAGCATCCAGACCTTCCTCATTTAGCAGACTAGATTCGCCCGATCTAACAGCAGAGTGAAAAGTTATGCTTAGCAGATATCCAACTCAACTTTTGTTTTATTAATAAAAAAATAACAATTTTTAGATTAGAATTACTTATGTTTGGTTAATGAACATTCTTCTACTACAGCATATTCTGGATTAAAAAAGTGACTAACTCATTATCACAATGTTTGACATTTAATACATTTTTTCATGAAAGCATGTTTTGTGGACCTCATATCACAATATGATACTGTATTGTGATATCATTACAGCTCTATTGTTTTGATGTGTTGAAGTACTTTTATACAGACAGCTTTTGACATGTATGGAAATAAACTTCATTACCATACTAGTAGTTAATATTTAGTAAAAGTCAAAATATTGTTTCAGGATACATATCTTATAACAGTTGATTTAAATATTTGATGGTACAGTGGTAGTTAAAATGGCTCTATGTTGTAATGAGTTAATCAACCATATAATTCATTCCGAAAAATTGTCTTCTTTTTGTACATGTATTATAACCCTAACAACCTCATTGGATGTACTCTGACAATTCTATTAACTTCTTTTGTATTACAGAAATTTGAAGTATCTTCATTAGAACTCGACAACCTGTTAACATTGATAAACATGGAGATTTCTCTACAAAAAGCCAACCTCGTTATGACAAAACCCAGAAGCTCGTTTTACAAGAAACCACCCAAGTTTGTTTTGCATAAAACCTGTCACAAAGGCAAACAATCGAACCAGTCTAGTACAAGAAGAGATGTTGGCTTCTCTCAACCTGCTGATATCCAGCCACACATTGGCAAGCTTCAAATCCAAATCTCCATTTTGGAGTCTGAAATATCAAAAATGCAATCAGACTGTAGACAGGAATTGGACTTGCTTGCCCAGAAGATCCCTTCAGCAATTTGTATCCAGCCATTGGCTCTACAAAGAAAGCTTGCAAGATGATGGGACATCATCAATGATAATTTGTTGAAGTTACTAACAAACAGCTGATATTTTTCCTAATAATATCTTATGATTTCATTAAAAGGCTTGCTTTAGCCAGTGAATTGGACTTATCTCATGCCCTACATCAATTTTCTGTCCATCTCTTCATGGACTGTTTTAATGTTTGACATTTTTAAAAAGGCCTACACGCAAGTCCAATGTTAATTTGTAGGAATATTCTACTTTGTGTAACCAATGATCAGGTCCAAATTGTATTGTTGTCAGTAAAACTCATGCAGTTATATTTTACTCGTGGCACTGCTATTTAATGCTGATTCTTGTGGCTCAGTTCTACTAATCTATAGCTCAGTGCTGATACCAAGTGGCTTAATGCTGATACTCTATAGCCCAGTGCTGATACTATGTGGTGTGGCTTAATTCTGATACTCTATAGCTCAGTGCTGATACTATGTGGCATAATGCTGATACCCCCTTAATTCTGATTTAGGCCTACTTACATGTACTTAGTGCTGGTACTCTGTGGCTTAGTGTTTGTTCTCAATACTATATGTCTTAGTGCTGATACTGACTTAGTGCTGATACTGACTTAGTGCTGATACTGACTTAGTGATGATTTCATGCGGCTTACTCTGGTGTCCAGCTGTTTGTCCATCCATCATTCCAACCAGTTGCTTACTTATTTTATTTGTAACTAGTGTAGCTTGTCTACTCTTAAATGTATGTGCAGAATGCCAAGTGACTATTATATTCTCATCTGAGAAAATAATGATTGCAGCCAGCATTCATCTTTGTTATTTACTTTGAAAAAGTAAACTATTCATTCACCAGTAAATTATTTGTGTAATTTTACCTGCGTTAAATACTTGACAGGAGACTACCATTTAAATATGTATTGTAAAATGTGTCAGGTTTCTTTGCACATTCCAGTTCTTGCCCGGAACCAACACTTCAAGCTAGGGCATTATTTGATTTTCTCTAAGCGTTATGAACATTGCACTACCAACCTCTGGACAAGTTTACTTGGATAGCAATTGTTAGCTACCTCCTTTGTGATATTCCTTTTGGTAACATGTATTTTCATTATTTATTACTAACATTAACAATTACGCATGGACATTTATTACTAACAATTACGCATGGAGACTGTTATCATATTTGGTAGTTTTTGTTTAAATTTACACAAATGACACCAAATGTCTGTTCAAATGGCTATTAAGTTTTGTATTATTTTATTATGTTATAATTGTTATGTTGTTATTAATATACATTTCCATGTAAATCTAAGATGAGACTGATTTTCTATATGTTTCTTCTAATATAGTTGAATTAATCTTATAAAAAATGTATGCACATTTAGACAAATTGGATAATCCTTTTAAACAATGCGTTTGTGAATGTTATTGTGTTTTTAGTAGTTCACCTGGATATAAAGGACCGGCTCGAAATGCCATTAAATCTCGATCTACAAACATTTGTTTGTGAAAAAGAGGTTAAACCTTGTTCCATTTAGATCTTAACAGCAAACTGTCAATTTTTGGAATTAAAAAACTTGACAAATGTCCAAAACATATCTATAAAAATAACATTCTTCGTTGCAACAAGATGGTAACCATTGATCGAATGGCATTCTATCATGTAGCACATTTTGTAAATGGTGGGAACCATTCTATCAATAGTGTGTACACATTTCACACTGATAATTGTATTATTATCTCAAGTAAAACATGTCAGTATTACTGTTTCCAGTGACGTCACTTCCAGTTCATTGTGAAATTAAATACAAAACTGCTGTAATACATGTTTCTCTTGTTCAGTTTTCCCCCATAAAATCGAACTGTTCCAATGACACATTGTTTCGTATAGAAGAACTGTTGGATTTGTAGATGGTTCCTAGAGGTGCTTTATCGTTTTTGGCGTAATGAAAGTGTGTTATGCAAGATTGGCCACAAAAAATATGCTAGGAGGGAGCCAAGGTTAATACAGCTCACTAAACCTATTCTCATTTTGTGCAATAAAATATGGAATATATTTCTTATTTACTTTTTCATCTAGCGAGTAGAACTAGCTTAGAATGTTTATTTCCAGTTAAAACAGATGTAACAATAAAATGTTGACTTTAATAAAGAGAATATTAAAGTCTTATGTCCCTTATGAACATTATTTTACTCTAAATAGAGACTTCATATTAAAGACTAACTTGTGCAATACCATTTTTTTTGCTTGCCCACTGGACTGAATTTGCTAGCTTTTAACTGGGGCTGGAAAATTCCATCTAGCCTGAGGGTCCAGACAATTTATTCATCCACGCAAGTCTGCGTTGATATGCATAACTGAAATCATGGATGGTGAAAGTTACATCATACATTGCAAGCACAGATGACATGTTGTTTATGATTTTCTTGTAATGTGTATTAGCGATGTTTCCATTTCATGTTGTATTATTTTTCACATTTAATATTTTAGCAAATGAACATTTTTACATTTATATCTTACGGTTAATACATGTTTGTCTTTTTATCATGGAGATTATATTTTTGCACATGGGGATAGTGCCGTGTTTATGTATAGGTCTAGTCATGTTTATATAGTTTTAATGTTACTCTGTGTATATACGCTTGTCTTTAACAAATGTTACACCTGATAGAATGGATGTAATGTAATAGTACGATGGAATAGTCTTCAGATTGTATCTGTATTTAAACAGCATCTGGAACATTGTTCTGATTGGGGGTTTTCAAATCCACAAAGTGAGTACTGCCTTTACAACCAGGATATCACACGTGCACATGCATTCCATACAATACCTGGGGGGCATAGGCGATCAACTGATAAAAAAGTTTGTTACATTAACATAAATATGATATAAGAACATATCACATGACATCTTGCCAAACTTGAATTGCATTGAGAACCTCAACGAAAATATAAACTGCTATATTTGAGTGCCACACATAAATCACAGACCCTAGCAGAACTGGAGCAACTACTCGACGCATGGAGCACAATTCTCCAGGCACACATTTTAATCTCTTCAGATCCATGACGTTGGTGACTGCATTGCAGTTGTTGTTGCCAGAAGGTGACATACTCAGTGCCGACTTCGTGAATTTGCAAATAGAACCCTCTGTTGGAACAAGAACACAAATGCAGGTTGTTCTACTTTAAATGCAGGTACATAATTATGCATTGTGGGTGGTAGATCTCAAGTCTCAATTCCATCATGCTGTTAATATTACATAAGGTTACATGCATTCTATAAGATGTCTGGTTTCTTATGGACATGTGTATAATATAGATGATACTCTTATTCCATCCTCACACCAACATTTATTAAATACTCTGATCACTTATTTTGTTTGTTTTTTTCTTAGTCTATAAAGTGTATTACTATTTCTTTTATATTAGCTTGTTGTTTTATCTGCTCAGTTTGGTTTCTCTCCTGATGTTAGCATTTTGTTAATGAAACATAGAGTTGATTTTAATTACAATATAGGGTGGTTTACAGTAGAAACACTTTAGTTTTGCCATATTGGCAAAATTAGTTTACAAAATATATTAACATTCAATTCTCGCATTACATTTTCTAACAAGGCACTAGTTAAAATGAGAAAATGTTCAAAACATAAGCAGTCGTCAAATAAAGGCAGATGTCAGACTAAAGCAAATCTTGTCAAAATTACTAGTCCTCAGAAACTCTTTCTGTTGTCTTCTTACTATCACAATGCATACATAGCTAAAAGTACTATCGCTTTAGTTTAGACATGTGTTATAACAAAACTTCTGCTGCTAATAGCCTTGTACAGTGTTCTATACCTTCACACCATCCAGTGCTATCAGAATCCATTAATACGCACACACTGCAGTTAAGATCCCAGCAATGAAATCTACCAGGCTATTACAAGAGGACAATTCAAGATCTTTTAAATTTTGTTACATCATATTAGTATACAAATATTGAATTACATCCTAAAATGGACATAATCACATAAATAGTTAGGACTAATTAACTAACCTGAGCAAATCAATTGCAATTTAGACTTCACAGCATGGTGAAGCAAATAGACATACCATATAAGCAGTGCCATCTGAGTACCATTATTTACTAACACAGTATGCTAAAACTACTGAACTACATATGTTGTAAAATAAAAAGTAAATCGTGTTTTAAATTCAATATTTATTTTCCTATTCTAAAGAGTTTATAGAAACAACATGAGTAGACACATGTATATATATATTTACAAAACGCCAACAATTATTTACTCCTTTAAAACATGTGGAGAAACTCAATAAGGGAATGGAGAGGCACAAATTCATCACAATTCAATAATGTGGACGGGAACATACTAACACAATGTATCAAGATGACACAATATATATCACAGACTAAATACATACAGCACAAATGTCAACATAAATCGTATTGCTCATTGTAAGTATGAACAAATGAAAAGTGCTGGTAATATACACTTTAGTAAAATTATCTCCTTGATATGTTTTACTCGAGAGTTAAACCAGCAATTTAAATAATGCATATGGCCATAAACCAAGATGTAATAACATGGAATTCTTATAAATTTTTTATTTGTTGTCCCAGATGTTTTTTTTAATCAACATTGTATATTTCTTGTTAAAAACAAGCAAATTGAAAGGGGAACATTCTTTAAAGTAGGTCACAAACTATGCTCATCAAAACTACATTTACTTAAAATACACTAATAACTCAACATTGCTCAACTATTGCTTAATATTGGATATACTTTACATGTATTCCTAATAGCTTTTTGTTTTGGTAATTGAAGAATACTCGACAAGCCAACGGGCAATACTCATTAATAATTTTACTTGAACGAGTGAATGGATGTTTCCCTTCACAAACATTTGACGAGTTAATGACATCAATTCAAAAGTGTAAGTTAAACAGCATTGCAGAGTAGCGAGTTGGGTATTCTATTTATTCCTATTGTGGGCTTTTTTTAGTCCAATTACAGACTAATTTCACAGTGAAATATTTCATGTATTTGTGTAGTATAGTGTAATCACCAGACGTCACCCTCTTGGTTTTCTTGCGCAAGTAAATGTTTAATTGATATGGTCACTTACACATATGCAAAGTCGGGTGTGCAAGTTAAAGTATTGACTTCATATAGGTAATTTTAATTATTTTCTGGAGGTTCAGAAGTCTAAATAACAAGGATATTTCTTCAGTTTATATTATTTTCGCAATTTTCATAACAATATCTAAATATAACACATGACAATGAATTTAACTAATGAATATATAACCACTATTGTATAACCACTTTTTAACAAAATTAGTCTACGAAATTAACAAAATAAATTGGGGAAAACAGTAAACATGGGATGGAAGCCACAAGGGATACAATAAAATAATGCATTCATTAAAATGCTGCAATATATTTTGGCATCAATAAATATAAAGGGAATTTGAAACTTTAATATAAAGGGGTTTGGTACAATAAGGCAACTTAATGGGGATGGAAGGTAATACATTTAATTTAGTATCACAAAATTGTCAATACATATTTTTCTATAGGGTATAAAACATACTTTGTTAAAATATACAACTATCTTAAAATGTACTATCTTTACATTATAACACCTGTACGTTTAATGTCATAACAATTTCAAAGCAATATTTTATGAATACTATTCTAGAAAAATGTAAAGCATTTATGTTGGATCACAATAAATAACATTTGTATACTTAATAATGACCAACAACTATTATTTAGAAATCTATTTACAATAATGTGTGAGAGTTGTAAATTTGGTTTCTATTTTAACCTATTTTTTGTTTTGTTTATACCATAGTACTGTTTTGTTGCATAATTTACGATTATTATACAATTTATTCCTGAGAAATAAAACTGTCCAGTGATTGCCTATAACGAACATTGTGATCTGCTGGTAAGATTTCTTTGTCATAAACTGTAATCACAGGTCAGTCCTAATCACTATTCCAGACAAAAGTAATTTTCTATGCCAGATGTAATAATTGTGTCCATTGTTCAATGTGTAAAAGAAACCACAATCTACTTTTTTAAAGACAATATTTTCTTGGAGGTTTTATTTTTGTTAAAGATACAAACTTGAAATTTGTATAGAACTTCAAATTGAAATGTTTTTATGCCAAAAAGTGAAATGGGCATCACCAAAAATATCGTCACATTGGGTTTAATCTTTCAAGACCTATTGAGATTAGTATGCTGTCAAAAGCTGAAATTTAATGTGGTTGGAGTGCGGTTTGAAATGTTTACTTTCTACCTGTTACTGACAGGTGATTTTAACAGTGGAAGGGTTGAAAAGATTAGTTTTAAAACTACCTACCATTCACAATATGTAACAAAAAACCATTTTGATGGTCTTAAATACCACCGAACAAGCAAATATAGTTGTCAAGAAGCTCTTGTATCCAGGAAAAAATTCATTATCATCGACAACAGTACATAAATACAATCCTCACTGAAGTGTAATCCTTGGTGATACATGTATATGAAATTGTTCAATATGTTGCAGAAAACTGCAACTAAACAATCCATGTTGGAGTCGGCTCAATTCCTCGGAGTGCAAAGAATGTTTCCAGTTTTGTATCAAAGTCAGCCGGTCGTTCTTTCAGTTCTTTGTACCTGATGGTCATGTTGTTTCCAAGGTAATCAATCAGTCGACAGGTTTCTTCAAATTGTTCTAGTTTCTTCTTGTATTTTTTTCGAACATAGTCTGAACTCTTTGGATTGAAGGCTACATAATGAAACAAAATTATATAGTAACTTTAAACATATTCTATTTTCAATGAACTGACTAGTTGTGCCAGTTGTAAACATAAAGCTACGATGTTTTAACTATGTATTATGTGTAAGTTCTAGCTGTGACGTTATAGTACAGAATGAGACTAAACAAATTGTGGATTCGACTGTGCACTCTAATTGTAAGACAATATATATTTGGTATTTTTAAAAGAATTGTTACAATGTCTTGAGATGAACATAAAATGAATAACTATTACAAGTCATTTTACTACGAAAAATTGAATTACCCATTACTTATTTAATTATTTTGGGTATAACTATATACATATAATTTTATAATGGTAGTATTGTATTACCAATTTTACCATCCTGACTGATAAAGACAGATGTCCATTTAGAGCAGATTGCATGGTATACATGTACAAGTGCTATTTGTGCATTGTTTGATTGATTCTTACCTTTCAGGTGATATGCAACATAGATCAGGGATGATCTTGATGTACTCAGGAAAGGATATTTTGGCTTGAAGTTTCCTGCAGCTGTCAAAGACTTTATAATTGCCATGGCAACTGTCTGTTCCATATAACCCAACATTGGCAAACCTGTCACTGGAAGTGGCTCTTTTTGTGGTGGTAATTTGTGTGGAAGTTTCAAATTCCAGTACTTCTCTGGCAATCTGAAAATAAAACCATTCCATTATAATTACAAAATAGTTCTAATTATATTGTTTGGATAATTAGTAACCTATTCAAAAAAATCCTTTTTATATGCATTATAGCAACTAAAAGTACATGTTTTATTACTTAAGATCTCAGTGGAATACACATGACAGATTAAATTTGGTTTTTCTTGTGTAAACGTTGATAAACTAATTAAATAGTTTTCATGTTCGAAAAGAATGCAATAAAAAAATTTAAAACTTACTTCATAAATTTGAGCAGTTTTTCTTCTGATTCCAAGTAGAAAAACTTTCCTTGGTATTCAGTGATGAGATCTGGATTTCCTGGGACAATGGCTTCATATCTTAAAAAAACCAAAGTAAACATTCAAGATGGAAAACAAAATCAAATATGATTTTTAGTAATACAATCAAATAGGCTTTCTCATAAGGCAACATGTCATAACAACTTTATGCATACAATTGAGTTGTCTCGTGAGAATGCCTAATTCGTAATACTTGATACACAAACAAAAACTTCATTGCATTACATGATACATCCATAATCCAATGAAGGTTTGGCATCAATGAACATGAAAGTATGAAGCTGAAGCAGATAGAGACTAACCTATTGCTGAGCAATTCAAATAGGATGCACAGCAATTATTTCAGCAGCATCAGAACCAACAAAATTTCAGTTTCCAAAACGTACCTGCATTTGCCATCGAGGAATGTAACTGGGCAGTATCCTTGCAGCTCTATGTCTTTCAATGCAGGAACCTCCTCAGGTTTTCTTCGTTTTGGTAACAGCTCTTGGGGTGGCAAATGTCTTGGTGCAAGTGGAGGAACAAACTTCTCGGGATCAGCTAAGAACTGCTTGAGCTCCTTCGCACCAGCCATTTTGTAGTAATGACCTTGAGAGTGAAATATTATACTAAATACATTCTGCACAATGTGACAAACACAGTGAATTCTGTGTAAATAAAAAAACAAATCGATTCTTATAATCTGTGTAAATCAGATCAAATAAATTATCTCAAAGTTGTCTATATTACAAAATTGCTTTTTAATCCAGCATAATTTACCATATAATGTCAATTTCATAAATATTAACACTTCTTGTCAACATAAATAAAAGTAAATGGCCGACAGTAGATTTCCAAAAATGTGTTTAATACAATTACATGTATTATTATCAATATAGTAACTATATAGTCATTTGTCTCCATTACTAATACAACCACAAATAACTCGCCAAAATGTATAAATAAATTTTAAAGACATGATAAAATAAAATTAACAACATTTACATATAAAATTTGTTTTGTTTCTTGAAATGTCAATTCTGCAAGGATTGTAACAACATTTGATGCAAATCATATACTATTGAAACATTAAATGCCTATCTAACATTATTAACCTATTTGTGTGCACATCATTTAAGTGATGATTTCAGATACATCTTTGGATCTGAATATATACTAGTACAATTCTTAAATTAGTTTCCATTTCCTTTGAGTTTGTATGCAAGATCAATAACTTTCAAGTAGGATGTCCAAAGCATGGAATATTCTCCAAGAAGAAAAAGAAAGATAACAATATTCAGCTTGACAGTCCAACACCAAAACCACTCGACCAATCCAATCAATCTTTAAAAAGAATGCCAGTTTAGCTGTGTTTAAGATGTGTACCATCTAGCACTCGATTCGATAAAAAGTTTGTTTGTTTTAACGACCCCTCTGGAACACATTGATTATTAATCAGTGGTTATTGGATGTCAGATGCACGGTTATATAGACACTTCGCCACAGAGGAAACCTGCTGCTGCCACATACACTGTAGGCTACTCTTACTAAATATCAGCAAGGGATCTTTTATGAGCACTTTCGCACAGACAGGAGGCACATGCAGACACTTTACCACTAGACTACGCCCCAATCCCCACTCGATTATCGATACAAAGTCAATGCAATACATAGCCTATAAGCAATTTAAAGGGATGCAATTATATAAAGCAATAACATTAAAATTGTTACAAATAATAATACTTGAAATGAACTTACCTCTGAATTCACCAGCAAATTCCAGACTTGGATTAGTAGAGCAGTCTACCAGTTCTTGACGTAGGGCCAAACTAACTGGGCAGTATTGGCCAAAATCACCCACTCGCTGGCTGAATTCTGTCGGTGTGATGCACATTTTGGCAATGGAAGAAGACTTTCCTAAATTGATTTAAACACAATATTGTTTACATAACTTTGTAAAATATATGTTATGGATGCATATCCCATATATAACGAAGAATTTTAATTACACTTTTTAAAATTGAATGTACATTTAAATCTATTTCAATCGTTGTAAAAAATATAGTACACTAAATTTTCTGCTGCATATTATTTATAATTAAAATATCAAATGTATACTTTAATTTGCTCTTTCCACACATTTCAGTTAAGTAAAAACTTTATTATTTTGAATTTTTTATATATTTTCCTCTAATTTAATAAACAAAAATGTCCCAATATTTTATTGGCCAAACATTTATCATCATTTCTATGCATATACCATCAGTAATCCTCTGCAGATATTCTTGTATTTGTTTAACACTATCTTCAGCCGTTTCAAAGATGGAATTCCACACAGCCCATTTAGACTGTGATGCATCTATTTGGGTGACGTTCCGGTGCTCTTTCTCATACCACTCGTAAATCTCATTGGCCACATTGTTATAAGCTTGTAGCTTTTTGTGCAGAATGTGTGGACTGTCATGCAAAGGTAGCGTCCTAATAATAAATAGAATGTTAAAAACATGTAATAAGATCACCTATATTTTGCTCCCAAGCGTAATAACCACTTTCTAATCACATGTACAATACCTATACATGTAAAATATACAAATATTTTCATTGATAACTGTTGCCACGACAACCAAATTGGCAAATGAAAAAAGCAACAAAAAATCTCCAAAAAGTTCCAATTATTTATAAAGTATTTATATGCAATATATATTTTTTAACTTTGTACAGAAATTATACCTATGTTTGGAGGATTATTGTTAACTTGTTAAGCCATGTACACAATAGATGGAAAACCAACTGTATAATGATATAAACTAGTGAATCAATGATACTAAACAATGAGAGTACCTATCAGGTGATATCCTGTCTATGGTTCCCCTGATCATGACGTCCTTGCTGTTCAATGTCAGTGAAATGACCCGAACTGGAATGATACTGCGTTCAGTCATCAGAAGAATCTGTTTGTTAGAGATTGGGTAACCATCCAGGATAAAACTGTACAAACATAAAATAATTAACCTTCGATAAAATACAATGTTAACAAACATCTGCAGTCTCGTGGTATATATTCTTGCGCAAAATAAACTTGTGCAATAAATAGGAATAAAAAATAACGTAAGTGAGGTTCTGTATACTAGTATTATATTACAACGAGTACGTTTTCAATCACGCAATACAAGCAAAAGCAAGTGATGTACAATAGAAAACACACCAGTCGTAATCTATCAGGTTTCGGATGGGAACAAATATTGTATTCTATTTAGTACAATTCTCTACATGTCCAAACAATTGAGAAAACCAAATAAACATGAGAAATGAACAGATACAAATATTGCCTTTGGCTAGATGATCTAGGCATAGCGAGATGTCATACAATGTTGAAATAGAGCATGGAGCTGTGAGAATTGTGAAGTCATGGGGCTAGATCATGAGCTTTGTTATGTGACGAACTATTTAACTATTAAACAGTAGAATTTACACACACACACTGCAATCAATTATGTATGTCTGATGGAGAGACGGGAATTTCAACCTTCGAGATACAACGGGTTTGTCTCACATGAACAGTTGTAACTCGTGGTTTGGAATCTTCTAGACTCCATCACACTAATCATAGATTCTGTTCAGTAACTCTTTTCTTTCCTCACACTAAAATCTGACAATAACTGATATTGATGAAAATAGATTCTCACCCTCTTGTCTGACTGCGCATGTCCAGTAAACAAGTTTCTATAGCTTGGACTGCTAGCTCATCAGGGACAGTCAAGCCCTTATGCAAGTGAATATTCATTTGACGGGCCAACTCAGAATGAGGCTGGTTGGTAAGAATTGTCCGCATGGCTTCACCTGCAGAAAGGCGGAGCAGACCATATTCCTCTGCAAACCTTTTGGCAACTGAAAAATGATTTAGGAAACATTCAGTTTTTTTACTTTTAAATCATCAATGGTGTAGCCAATTTTCATTTAGGGTATAAAATTGTGAAAACGTATTAATGGATGGATTAATTCTTTTTTTAAATGTATACATAACATAAAATGAAAAGGGGAGAACTTCAACATAAATCATACAAACCTAAGTACAAGTCACTATCATGCAAATTAGTTTTAAAATATCACAAATTAAATAGGAAATATAAAAAGAAGAATTTGTTAATAATTATATGGGTTGAGACTCTCTATTCATTACTTTCAATAAATGTACTGATCATTTACAGAAATACAATTAAGATAATGTGATTGACTATTTAATAAATTACTCGTGCTTCATGTAACTAAGTTCGATGGGTGGCATTTTTAGCTTATCTTAGCATTTTGAGGAGAGCAATTATCAGCTCACCATTGATTTTAATAAAGGACTCAGAAATATTAAAAGACTACCATATAAATCTAAATATGTTAAGAAATACACCAAGACTGCATGTAAGAGCCATATGACACTAAATGCAAAACAGAAAAAAGAAAACGATAATATTACTGACCGGTTGTTTTCCCACATTTTGGAGGACCAATGATGGCAAGTCTTACTGGTACAACTGGCTTAGGTGATGGCTGCTTGAGATATGTCATGGGGTCTTGTATGAATTGTTCTCTGCATTCCAGCGAGGACAAGAAGTAAATATAATGTCGGTAGATACATGGATACGTGGAGTAGCCAACACCACTCATTGGCTGGATGCAATCACCTTCGTGCAACTACAATGAGAGACAAATAGCATTCAATAAGCACTATTATGAGATAAATTATGCATTCATAAGCATTATTGTGAGATGAATCAATCTTTCACAAAACATTATTTGGAGATAAAATATGCATTCATTACGCATTATTATGAGATTAATTAAGTATTCACAATGCATTATTGTGAGTTAAAATAAACATGCAGTAAATATTTTAACAGTTCTATTTTCTTAGTGATGACTTGCATAAAATTGTAAATAACAGTCCTGTCAACTGCATTTTTATGAGAAGTGGAATGAAAAAATCATCCATAGAAATCTCAATAAGTTGATTAATTTTACATACAATTTCAAGTATACAATAATTGTTACTAAGTTATTTTATATGGTGGTTTCTCAAAACAATCAATGTAGACTAATTCGGGATATTAAAATGAGTCGTGATATTGATCGTGTTAACCTCCCTCCCACTGCTGTGAATAGAAATAAATAGATCTTGACAGTGTGAGATATGAACAGTTCTTGGTTTGTGCTCTACGTACAAGGGAAATGAAGTGGAGCCAAAAGTCTAATCATTCTTACACTAACTCTAACAGTTATCTGCAGACATCAAGCACTATCTTTTAATTTCTGTAGAACTAAGCTAAAGTTCCTGCCACCATCGCAGCCACAACAGTAACATCATTTGACACATTTTAGTATAAATTATTATAAAGAAACATATACTTACTTTAACAGGGCACCATCGACCAAATCTGCTAGGCTGTTTGTAACCAGTCTGTAACATTCTCTTAGCCACACGCTCACTAATAGGGTAGACTCGCTCAAATATACTGTGCCGATACTGGACAAATCGCTTTAGCTTCTTCGTCATGATATAACGAATAATGTGCGGTTTTCGACCACCATCTATTTCAAGACGTGGTATCAAGCATTCTTCAAGTGCCTCCTGGAATTATATCATTTATGTATTATATCATTTTAAAATTAATATGCGTAGTGTATTTAATATTTGTATTTATTACTTTTA
Source organism: Melanodrymia aurantiaca (assembly GCA_032355825.1). Lineage (NCBI taxonomy): Eukaryota > Metazoa > Mollusca > Gastropoda > Neomphalida > Peltospiridae > Melanodrymia > Melanodrymia aurantiaca. The sequence continues at coordinate 281 of JAULBR010103300.1, read as the reverse complement.
TTACAACAATGAACATACTTCTAAACATCAATTGAGTCTGTAGTTCAAAGCAGGGTTAACATAACGACAGATTAGTAAACATTTCTTCTATATATCTTTCAATTGATTACTTCTGGATATTGCACTGACTTTGGAGATTATCTAGTCATGTGACCAATCCCAAGAGTTTCTGAAACTGAGTAATCAACCTGTTTGTATAATATTCATTAAAGGACTAATAACACGTAGAATAAGGTTAATGTATTGAAAAGTTACATATCCAAAGTATCAATACACATATA
>JAULBR010103289.1:0-10939 GCA_032355825.1 Melanodrymia aurantiaca | reverse complement strand
AAAATATTTGTAATTATACATGTAGGGAGAGGCCTGTATATAGGCTTTTGCCTGTTGGCCAATCCCAAACCGCTTATTATATAATTATGATGGTAATAAATATTGTTTAAACTAAACTGGACATTTTACTCGGTCCCAAGTGTGTTCGGTTTAGAGGGGTTTGAACCGTTTCACTGTAATCTTGTAATGTGTAATTGGAACAGCTTATGAATAAGAAGTCGGTTCCTTTGTATTTGTGGTTGTTTTTCCCGGACTGGAGATCCATTGTCACAAGTAGGCGTGGATGAAAGCAGAGCTCTGTTTGAACATTAATGAACTTGAATGGAATGCCAATTAAGCCTTCGATATCTCTGGGAGTTTTTTGGGTTTTTTTAATTAATTAAATTTTCAGGATTGTTTTCTTTATAACACAGCTTGCCAGCTTGCCTGTGGGTCCAAAGAAATTTAGAATTTAATATATCAGGAAGTTGTATTTTATATTACATGTATAATTATTGATCCTAATTTGATATCTGTTTTTTTTCTCAGTTTTTTTGGTTTAATTTGGATGTTTCAGGCCAATTCTTGCCAATAAGAATTGTTATACTTGTTTTGTAGTGTATTTATAGCTAGATAAAATTTTGTTCTTGCATTTTAATCAGTTTATGAAAATATTTCTGAGATGTTTGACTAATGTATCATTAACAGGAGATTGGTGCATTATTTCAACACTTTCGTAGTGAGTTATCTAGGGCCAAGCAGTGAGCATACTTTAGGAAAATATTTCAAAATGGATATTTTGGAAAAAAACATTCGCATAATAAAAAATACATATAATAACGCAGCCTGGATGTATGTGCTATGCATTAATGGTGTTGCTGTGGCAACAGAGTTACTATGGCCACAGAGTTACTATTGTCCCTGCACAACTTACGCTTTCTGGCAACTTGACAAAGTAAAGTTTGTTTTATTTAACGACGCCACTAGAAACACATTGATTGTATATCAGCGGTTATTGGACGTCAGACGCTTGGTTATATTGACACATGGTCACAGAGGAAACCTGCTGCCACCACATAGGCTACTCTTCCACGAATGACAGCAAGGGGTCTTTTATGTGCACTTTCCCATAGACAGGATAGCACACACCACAGAATTTGATAAACCAGTCGTAGATCACTGGCTGGAACGGAAAATAGCTCATAAAAATGTTTTGCGCTGTGGAGGATCGATCCCTCAACTCATCCCACCACAGGCAGACATTCTACCTCTAGACTACGTCCGGCTCCTGTGTAGAATGGAGTAACATTGATTCTCATTGACAATTGCTATCACACAGAAGAAGTGTTTGCAGTGAGAACCTTCATCTTATTACTGCATGTATAATCTATACTGCCAGTAATTAACCTTGTCAAAGATAGTTATATTTGATCTCGGATCATGAAATAATGACAGTAATGATCTCAATAGATTGGCTGGAATATCGACTTCTCGCCTATCATTCAACTGTCGGCAGTGAGTAAAAAGTATCGTTTCATTAACGATTTCGTCCGGTCATAGTCTATGTAGTGAGATTTCTGAACAGACGCATATTTTCTAAGAATTGTCTCATTTTGTAGATCCGCTCTTGATCATCTGCCCATTACTGTGTATTATCTTCTTCTTCCTGTAGTAAATCTATTTCGGAAGAGTTGTGAAGAAATAAGTTTTTCACAAAAAACCTATTTATAATTTTGTATACTTTGAAAAAAGTCTACTCCAGCAAATTTGTACCAATTATAAACATTTGTTTGTATGTGGGCAACATGTCTACATGTTCTCTACATGTCTACATGGCATATTTACAGGGCTATAGACATTGATACTATTTTCACAATAACTGATCAGGATTTTCATGAATCTGCTTTCTGCACACTGGATTTTTATTTATTTTTCTCTTTGTTTGTACGCTTCCATAAATGCAAAACTCGTTGAGAAATTGCAGATTTGTTTAATAAATCTCAAGTTGTGGTTCATAAAATCAGAGAATCAAAGTCGAAAAGTGTTATGTAAGTGTAATACATGTATGTACTTTCTTTTTTTTCCACAAATATCACTCTTGAGATTATTATGTGTACCCGGTAGCTGAATTTAGAGAATACTTATTCAGGTTTTTTCAGACTTAGGCTTATAAAAATGTCAGCTTTTGAAGCCACTGGAGACTCTACTATTGACTGTAAAATTGATTTGTTTTTACACTTTTTTGGATTAGATAGATTTCCAGATTAGACAAATTTCTTGAATAGACCGTTGTCAGTTTAGATGAAGTTCACTGTACTCAAGCCAATTGTATTTGAAAGTTGAATCAAGTTGAATACTGAAATCAAGAGTAGTTTGTTTTGTACATATTTAGTATTAAAAGATAAAGTTTGTTTGTTTAACGACACCACTAGAGCACATTGATTTTAATCAGTGGATATTGGATGTCAAAAACAGTTACATATATACACATTTGGTCACAGATGAAACTCACTGCCGCTACATAGGCTAATGAGTAACAGCGAAGAATCTTTTATGTGTACTTTCCCATAGACAGAATAACACATGACATGCACAGCCTTTGATGGACCAGTTGTGGATCACTGGTTGGAATGAGAAATAACCCAACGGGTCACTGAGGATCGATATTCCTTTCGACCTATCGAAACTCGGGCGGATGCTCTTGTGCTGCGCAATATACCACTACAGTACCTATTTAGTATTAATGAAGAAAGATAATTTTAGCCTTGTCAGTACTGTTGACTATTTAGGAAGGAAGTGTCACTTTATGTGATGGGGTTAACTCTGGATGATGGCTGTTTGCGCAAACTCTTGGTCAGCCATAGAAACTTATTAATCTGAGACATCAGGGATTAAAACCATTATAAAGGCTCAGTGGGAGCAATTTTTATCTCAGATGTGCAGATTCAGCCAGATGTGTCCTCAGTTTGTAAGATTGATTTCACTCGGGGTAAATTGCTTTGATTAATTTCCACCAAACCAGTGCTCCACCAATGATGCATGTACAGCGAAACCCATCTAAACCGGACCCTCAATAAACCGGAATTCCCTCTAAACCGAAAATATTTCAAAGTCCCAAACAGCCTTACGTACTGTATTTACATCTCAGTAAACCAAACACACCCCTAAACCGAACATTTTACTCGGTCCCAAGGGTGGTCGGTTTAGAGGGGTTTCACTGTATACGAAAGAGATCCTATGTGTTATTTTCTTATTAAGAGAGCATTTTGTTGGTTAATTGAAAGGACTTCAGCTGAGATGCCATGCGGTTAGTGAGCTGTCAGTAATGACGTCCTATAATGGCCGGTGCGGACACCATCACAGTGTGACTGCCACACTCTCCACTGTCAGGCAGCATCAGCGCACTGTTTGACAACCTAATGTTTGTTATTTCCTCCACTCATTAGGCACAGAGAAATGAAGAGGTCAGTCTTGGTACTAGTATTCAGAAGGAAGAAAGTGCTTCAAATTGCACATACCAATGGCTGGGTTGTATACTTAGGACAAAACACTATGTTGTTAGATAATTCAATTGTTAGGAATTTCAAAGTGATGAAATTTGATAATATTTGCATTTATTTACATAACAAAGAGAAACAATCGTTGCGGACGGGACAAATACTACGAAATCGCCCAATATTGCATGTCAAGTACAGTTATGTTGATACATTGTCTCAGAAAAAAACTGCTGCTGCTTTTCTGTGCACTTTGCCACAGACAGATTAGCATACATGGATCTCTGGTTGGAACGAGAAATAACCTAGTGGGTCCACACATTCCAGCTATTTTCAAAAACATTACTAAAATATGACATCAGCATTACATTGACGCAAATTATAATTTGAAAAACCTTATACGATAAAATGTCTGGAGTAATAAATAGAAAATGAAACTCATTACCGTGTAATATAAAGTTTAAGTCTCTCGTGCAATAATTGTTATTTTAGTCACTCACTAAAGCTTGTGGAAAATGATTTTTCTTGGGAATTAAACTTTAGTATCATTTAATATCCTCTGTATAATAAATATATGCAATTACTCTAAATCTACTACTGGTATGTATTGCATCATATAAGTATTGCGAGTGGTTAACAAAGGCCAAAACTGCGTGTAGAAAGTATTGTGACTTCAACTTCTAGAGATGTATTTAAAAATAATTAATGTACTATTTAGTACTGCATAGAAACAGTATTGCGATGATTAGTTCGTCGCAGTTTTCGCAGCACTTTGTTGCTCGCAAAACTTTCTACGTTGACAGTATTATATGTAGATGTACAAGGACAGTAGTTTCTCTTTGTGAATATAACTAGCTTCACTATGTTTTGCGTCAAAATGGTGAGTGATTCCCTTTAAAGTAGAAACCAATTTGACTTGTAAGGAGTGGAATGTTCACATGACTGTTCTCAAACACATCTATTGATTGGCACAAAAGAAAGCCAGCCGACACTTCCAACAACCAGTTCATTCATGCACTCAAATTAATGACCATCAAAGTGAAAGAAAATGTCCCATCCATTTGTCTAACTTAGACTGTTGGTGCACATGAATATATTAGAATTAAACCATACAGCGTATGCTATGTTAACCCTTAAGTTGCTAAAACAGTTTTGCATGTGATCAAATGGTTAATATAGTTATTACACTGTAGAGTGAGTTTCTACTATGTTATATTTGTATTATTCATTACAATTAGATGAACCGGTCTACAAAGTTTATGATCTCGCCCGTCGAAATCACAAACTTTTCTTACAACTTGTTCCATTTTAGGGCAATGATTTTATCGATCTTTGTTATGTAAATAAATGCAATATATTATCAGATTTCATTAATTTTTTTGTACTGCGAATTGAAATTCCTAACAGTTGAATTATCTAACAACATAGTGTTTTGTCTTAACTAAACAAAATGATGACAACAAATTGTTGCCGACGGGACAAATACCATGGAATCTCCCAGAGCTGGTTCATCTTTGTACCAATTAACATCGTGGATCAGTACAAGAGTACAGGCAAGTTCACTGACTGGTGTCCCATCAAAGAATGTGATCTTACAAAAACCTGTCAGACTTAAAGTGATCTTCACGGGGACAAGTGGCCTTCAGAGTATGTTTATAGGTCCTTTCTTCTGTAACCTGGGCTTCACAAAGTTAACTCTTTTATTTGTATTAATGTTTGCACGTGGATAAGGATAATGTTTTCTCTGTGGCTGCAAGTTAAGTGTTGATTTGATGTGGGTAATCTACGTTGCCTGTCAGTGTCACTGCTATTTGCTTCTCTTTTATATTTATACCTGCTGGCTGTTGATGGGAATGAAGATAGTGTACATGTGTGTGTTTAACAACACCACCTGTAGTATTGGTGATCATTAGGGCCGTTAGGTGGCAGTCATGTGAAGAGATGTGGTCTATGGGAGAAGAAACCTGTTCATAATGCTGCTGTTGCAGCTGTTGGGGATGCTGTTGCTGTTGATGGTGTAGCTGCAGATGATGCTAATGCAAGATTGGTTTTCTATTTGTAATTATATAGCAGCAAGGTGTACTTTGAGATCCAATTTCCCACTAAGAGGACAGCATATCAGATTGATGACTTGTCAGTGTGGATGGGATTGGGGACGGGGTGTGGGGAGGGTGGCATAGATGGGCGATGGCCGGATGAAAAACTAGTTTTCAATATAAGTGTTTACAAGTGCTCATTACAATTGGTAATGCTGCAGGGATTGCCGCAGACTTTTCAAATTTCCAAGGCATTTATTAAATGAACTTTACCACCGAAAGTCAAGGATTGTACAACTGGTGCACCATGTCACGGACAATAGGATTGTAATGGGAGAAAAATAAACTGCTGCTTGTGACAGATGTGCACTGAAAACTGTTTCTTGCTCGAACTATTCCCTACAGGTCAAGTGCAGACCTACCAACCTTCGTGTACCGGTATTTGGCAGGAGTCTCCTGTTACTTCATCACTTCTCCTTGTCTTGTGTCCAGGAGAAATTTTATCTTGGGAAATCACAATTTTTGAAGAATAAACAAAAGATAAAAGATAAAGATATTTAAAATCCCTGTTGGCCAATGTAAGAATTGTTGGATGCATTGAGTCATAATATGGTCACAGGTGTCATCATTGTGTCTACCAAATGTACAAATTTAAGTGTTTATTTTGAAATATATATGTGCTGTTAGTTATTAGTTTTAACTATTTTATGTGCTTTTATCCAATTAATGTTCAAACACATCTGTCATGGTCACACAGTCCACCTTCCTCGACTGCCTGTCAATGACAGAAGTTAGTGTTAGTATGATAGAGGAAACATTCTACTCTTAATGAGTAGGAAAGGATCTTTTATATGCACTTTCCAACAGACAGGACAGTACGTACCACTGCCTGTGTTAAACCACTGGTCAGTGTAAGTGGAAGTACACCTACCCACTGAGCCTTGCGGAGCACTCACTCTGGGTTGGAATCGGTACTGGAATTAAAACATCCAAGTGCCATGAATGGGATTCGAACCCAGTATCTACCAGTCTTAAGCCTGATGCGTTATCCACTGTGTCCTTGTTTTTTTTGGAGCAGCGGCTCCTTTTATACCAAGGATCAAGCTTGACAGGTCTGAAAGTAAAATGTATCAGAGCAAATCATCAGCTGGCCATCTTAATGACTCCACTGTCCAGCAGAGCTGGCTGGTGGACGGCTGATGGACATTCACTCCAGACAGATTTAGAAATATAAATGGTAGGAGATCGAGTGGTCCATCCATCGTATGAAAACTAATGCAAGAGTGATCGCTTTCAATACAAACGCTGTCCACATATAATTCTTTATTACGATTCAAACATTAAGCAGTATATTGGAAACTGATTTCATATTGAAATTGTAGTTAGCTAGATATAACTTATTTATGAGCTTATATTCAATTAAGGTTCAAACACGTCTGGCATGGTCACACAGTCAAGCTACCTCGACTACTAGTCCAGGACAGAAGTTAGTGTTAGTATGAGAGAGGAAACCCGCTACTCCAAATTGATAAGTAGCAAGAGATCTTTTACGGTATATGCCTTCTCCCACAGACAGGTTAGCACATACCACGGCCTTTGTTAAACCAGTTGTGGACACTTGTCAGTATAAGGGTATTACACCTACCCATTGAGCCTTGCGGAGCACTCACTCTGGGTTGGAGTCGGAAAGTGAGATCCACGAGCAAGATTCGAATACTGTTCCTACCAGCCTGTAGTCCATGGCATTAACCACTGCACCACGGAGGCCGGTGTATAGGCACACTTGACCCTCAACCCTTAAGTATGCACATGTGAATGTATGCAAAATGGTATCTGTGAACCAAAAATGTTCACACAAAAAGATATTGGAGCATATTTGTAAGAGGCATTTTTTATGAGCATCAATATACATTTACATGCTTTTGTTTACTAGCCCTTGGGCAGGATAATATAATTAACTATTTAATAATTTTGAGAATCGCCTTACCCTGTTCTAGAAGCCTTGTTTTCCCTGATGCTTAACTAATTATTCACCATTTTCTTCCTCAGAAATATGGAATGTAGCATCCCAGATGATCACTGGATCAAGATCTCTGTTGCAACCAAGACACATTTCTGTTTTGAGTTCAAGTTCATCTAACCTACAGCTAGGACCATCGTTACAATCTGGTTTCAACTGGTCAGGACTGAATCCAGCCACCAGATTCTCCACACTGTCTTCACAGCCAGCACAACTACATCGCAGGTAATTCTATATGAACTATGAAAATATTACTATGAATGATGACTGGAACACATTCTATTAAACGGCAGTTTTTCATGTATTTGTGCATAAAACAGGCCTGTATTTAGAGTTCTCTGTGGGAGGGTTCATTTAGTGGGGAAAAGTCGATCTTTAATAGTAAAAATTTAAGTTTTTTTTTCAAAAGTGTGGACCTAATATGATATTTTTTAAACAATTGTTCTCATTGGTTATTAGTATATCAAAGGTTATGATTTACCTATCCCGTCTGTGGGCATGTGCACATAGGAGACCCCTTGATGTTTTTCAGTAAGAATAGCCTACAAAATCTATATGACTTCATCAGGTTTCTTCTGAGACCATGTGTAGACATAATCATGTGATTGACATCCAATAGCTGCTGAACCTCAGGCAGATGATCATGTGTAAAGGTATGCCCTGCTTCTTGTCTGCCAATAAAGCCAAATACCTGCAAATAAACTATGTTCTTTTTTGTATTTTTTTTTTTATCAGGCTTCTAGAGAACACAGGATGTCACACGTACGTGGTGCCATGTCGCACCAAGGTAATGTTCAGCCTGCATCGAGGAAAAGCGAAGTCTGTGAAATCAGTTACGGAAAGATTTCTACGCTTAAACTGGGGCATTTGGATACGCACAAGAGCAGGCAAACACAAAAGGATGTGGAGGAAGAGTGAAGATAAGAAATACAAACTGAGGCAACATCTGTTCTGTAATAAACAACAGTCAAGACTAATGGACAAGATGGTCACTCATTATTGGAAACGACCTAGATATTATATTGACGATCCATATGAATCATATCAAAAACGAACAAACATACAGAAATATTTTCCAGAAAGGCCACCATTTTTGCCTTAACAATTATCCAGATTGTCTTACATTTTATTAAAAAAATATTATGTAATATGAATATGTTTGTTATTTTATTTTATTACTTTATCAATACTCCTACTGTTCCATATGTCAGTATAAACAGCTTGATACATGTACCATGTCCTATTGGAATTATGTCTGAAATTTAAAAGGTTCATGGTTGTGCTATCCTTCCATCACTTCTTGGTGAAATCAGCAGTAAGGGATATTTTGCCACAGATAGGTCAGTACGTACCACTGGCTTTGCTATACCATTTGTGGACACTGGTCGGTGTAAGTGGTAGTATACCTACCTATTGAGCCTTACAGAGCACTCGCTCTGGGTTGGAGGTGTATGTATGTACGTACACCTGTATGTACGATGACACCCCAGCACGAGAAAAGACATCGGCTATTGAGTCAGAATACGGTCAATGATAATAAATATTTATTATTATTATAAATATTATATAGCGTAGGGGGCCCCTATTCCTGTTTAACTAAGCAATTTGATTTATATTAGGGGAAGTTTAATCGTTTTGATTTACCTGTATTGTAATGGCTTTGTAAGGACCTTAAATTCAGTTGCCTGTCCCTAATTTTGAAAATGTAAAACCTTAAAAAAATCCTGGGGAGTGGCCTGCATGTATGTACATACGCACGTCATGTATGTATGTATGTATGTATGTATACATGTACTCACGCTCATGTATGTGTGCATGCGAGAGCTTGCATGTGTCTGTATGTACGCATGCAAGCGCGTTCGTATGTATTATTGATTATATATAACCGTGTCGAAGCAGCGTGTTAAATATTACATGGGTAAGACTGATCAAGGACATCGTAAGTTGTCATCTAAAGAGTGCTAACAACATGAAACAAAATTCCCACAAATATTAATAGAAAAATAGGCCTAGTCCCTTTTCGTTGCCCATGTCTGAACTGATTCAGATTTGTGACCATGAGTGAATATGAATTGATTATTTTATAATATATAACCAATATTCAATAAAAAAAAAATTAATTTATATATTTAGTTCGGTAATTTTATTGGTTTTATTATAGGCCTAAGCTACTATGTTTATTCTCCCACTACAGTGTATTTTAATAATTGTAGAATACTAGTAGTAGATGACCTGCCATTGATTTAACAACCAGAGTTGGAAATAAAGGAAATGATAGAAAGTAGAACGTCTGTTCATAACTTGGTCTTTGCATATAGATCCAAAACGACATAGCAGGCATCTACACGAAGTTGTATGATAAAAGTGATAACTTGAACAAGTTTTCTAATGGCCAAATTCTTTTTCATATCGAGCAACACTACATGGGATGATGGGTAAATGTTTCAACATTTGGACATTTACTGTGTCCAGGTAAATTTCAAAATGTTAAAGAAGGATCGAAACGTTTATCTTGAAGAACTAATGTACCTATCAGACAGTGGACTCAAGCCCGGTGATTATAGGCAACTATTACTCTGTAACTAGTCCTATCGAAGCCGGTGGTTGCGTAATGAGGTGGAAATTAAAGAACAAGTAACGAATAAATTACCTCCCTTATACTTCCGGGCTATGAAACATGTGGTGTTTTGTCAACATTTATATTTTTAACTAGACGATCCACCTGGCTATAGTTATTTAGAGTAATGGCACATAGAAGTAAAAATTCATTCCCGAAGGCTAAAAAAGGAAAGGGTAAAAAATGGAAGAAAGGGCAGAGCAGTAATAGCAATCCAACAGAAAAACGGTTCAGAGAAGCAGCTAAAAACAGATTTTTTCACACTAGTGCAGGTATAAATTCTACAATCCACCAATGAACTTTATCTGTACATATTAATTAATTCGTTTATTTGGAGAACGTTGAGTGGAGCTAATTCTGGCCCAAAAAAAGGCATAAAATATCGAGCTTTAACAGTTCTCAGTTATTTATTATTATAATTTACTTTATGCATACCATCGAGGACCCATACTTCGTGATAGTTAAGCTATAACGTGTGCACTGTACGTACACAAGTAATGTTGTAGATATATGTGTGGCAACACAGCATAACCCGCCGCATGGTGAAAATATTCCGTTTTAATTGTAATATGATAAAGGAGGAACAAAATGCTGTTTAAGTTATCGAAATAGGATTAGTACTTTCAGAAATATTGCAGAATTCGTAACGGAGAACAAGGCGTGTGCTCAGGAATTGTCATGGATAAAACGTAGTTCAAAGATTTGGCAAACAATGAATGTTGGCCTACCGGCAGATCGGAAAATCTGTCACTGATTCCTAACTAAAAATAGCAAATAATAATATGATTATTGT
>JAULBR010103278.1:0-10940 GCA_032355825.1 Melanodrymia aurantiaca | reverse complement strand
CGTACGTACGTACGTACGTACGTACGTACGTATGTATGTATGTATGTATGTATGTATGTATGTATGTATGTATGTATACATCAGGAGTAACCATATAACAATAAAGACAATTATAAATGCAACACTGTTTGGTAATATGTGAGAGGTTATTTGTGCAGATAATAATTTATCTGTGTCCTAGTAGTGTATATTTATATCATTGATCAAATATTCATAATGCACTGTAAAACAAAAATGAAAAGGAATTCTGCCCTATCCGTATATGCATGAGAACTGTTTCTAAAGGCACTTCCATTGTTACGGAACTATAAGTCAATGGTGTACCGTATAAGAACTTTGCTCTTTACTACAGAACTTTAAAAAAAATTCTGCAACATGTTGCGAGTTTGCTCTTTGTGGTAATAAGTATACTTTGATAATGTTATATTACCATGGACAGAAAATTAATCTTGTCACCAAGTTCCATCCTTAAATCTGACATACTAACATAAAAATCTAATAACAATAACCTAAACTTATGTGTCAAACATAAAAAAGAAAAATGTTGATGAACTTTATATTTCAAACAAAAGACACACATTTCATATAAATTTAACATCTTTTACAAATATAAAAACATTTTGGCTATTATTTGTTTTCATGTTTTAGCCATCAAAGATTTTTCTCAGGTACTGCCACAAATAAAATGAAGTCCTTTTGTCTGGTCATCTTTTGTCTGGGGAAGTAAGTCAGTACAACAGCGTCCACTTGAGGTTCGATGAGTCGAAAGATCGATCTTCCTCAATGGACCGTCTAAGGTATTTTTTGTTCCAACCAATGATCAGACTGATTCATCAAAGGCCATGGAGTGCTGCCCCGTCTGTGGGAAAGTGCATATAAAAGATCCCTTGATGTTATTTGGTAAGAATAGCCTATGTGGTGGCAATAGGTTAATTCTGTGACAAAGTATCGATAACCATACATTTGACACTGATTAATGACCAGAGGGGTCATTAAACAAACTCGATCGCGAAGACACTATATAAATTATTTAACATGCACATTAATCTGGGTATTGATTATAATATCTTTACTCAAGCAATGTTTTCGATACTATCAAATTTGCATGGCAAAATGATTGTTCTTTTACAAATTTTGTTCACGACTTTGTTTACAACTATGTCTGTTGAAGCTAGAGTATGAGGTCTGTGGTTGTGCTTTGCATTGTTATATACATATTGTTAAAACTCGACGATATGCAACATTAAGCTGTATTTTGGTACCATACATATACCCGGTACATTAAATAATGCTTTGTCAGTTATTTTGATTGTGTATGAAAACATGGACATACCTATGAACAAAAAAATATGTATACCAGTTTTAAAATATACAAGTAAACATTTGCCTACGTGTATGCTTGTCAAATGCAAACACTTTACTTTCAATGAAAGATACACTTAATTTGATGCAGTTTCTAATTAAGCTATAACAATATAATTACATATTGTAAAACTGTTTTCAATTGTAATGACTTATTAATATAAGAAGCTTGACATAACTTTGTTAATTCATATTTACGGCAACACTAAAATGTGTTTCTACTGTAAACCAACCTGCATTGTAATTAATATCAACTCGACGTTTCGTTAACAACATGCTAACATCATCAGGAAAAACCAAACTCGGGAGCAGATATTTAAGGCACCCCGGTCAACCAATAGGGGCAACAACATGGATAATGACTGTAGATTGACAAGTTAGACGTAATCTAATCCAGTCGTTATGATCATGCATTTGATTTCTTCTTTAGACACAGTTCAGCAAATCAGAAATCTACAGGTTTTTAATGCGATCAGATTAAGTTGGTTTGTTGAATGACACCACTTGAGCACATTGATTAATAATATTTTACGGTCAGTACATGGTTATGTAAACACATGGTCTCAGAAGAAATCTACCACTACGTAGGTTATTCCTACTAATTAACAGCAAGGGTATTTTATGTGCATTTTCCCACAGACAGGTTAGAGCACACCACAGCTTTCAATTAACCAGTTATGGATCACTGATTGAAATCGGACAGGCCCACTGAGGAGGATCGCTCTTTCGACCGCTGGAACCCCAGGCTGAACACGTGTGGGAAAAATGGCCAGAACTAAGATATGCACTGCTATCTTTAAATTTGTGAAGTGATAAATTCACTAAAATAGCCCTGACAACAACAAAAAATCTTACAAAGGGATTGTTTAAATGACTCATGCTGGATAGTAATTTTCTAATGAAAAGTTGGACTCATTTTGTTGAGTACATTTGTGTTGAATAAACAAATCATTATTATGGATACTTCGTTGAAATTGTAGATACATTAGCATTGAATATACAAATCATTATGGATAGAATACTTCCGTTGAAATTGTAGATACATTGTCCTTATATGCTGTTGATTACAGCCTGAGTGTAATAAATTCTTTTCTTGTCTTGAAAGGAATAACTGGGAATTTTTTATACAATATTTAATGAATTCCCTATTAGTTTAAGATCATACAATGTACTTATCACATAACCCAACATTTCAAAAAGAAAAGGAACCAGCCTCCTCAACATAGAAAAATCAGATTACAAAATCTGCACAGTGCATTTCAAAGCATTCATCTTAACGGTCAGATGACAACACCAAGAAGTGTGATGTACTCACACAATGCGACATGGCAATCAATCATCATCAAAGTGTAGAACTTATAAACCAATTTTATTGAACCGTGTTACTAAAACAAACAAAAAACAATTGTATGTAAAAACAGATAGTATAAACGAAAAAATGGCACTAAATGAAAAGTATACGGGAAAACCTTTCATAACATCATTTAAAACAAAGCATCTCCTGGGTGATTAACTTTTGACAATGTTTTCAGGGGTAAATACATAACATCTACACATACAATTAACGAACGATTCATTTAAAAATGGTTTACACACGCTAGTAATAAAGCATATCTTACATGTAGACATGTAAGGAATAGGACACATCAAATTATCAAAGACACTATCAAGACATATCCATATATATACATGTGAAGACTACCGGTAGATCAAGTTTCTATCGGAGGGATAAATTGTCAATACAGTACAATTTATTTGTGTGGTTGATGACGCACACATGCTTTGTCAAATATTGGACACAGTTATTTTCATGCAATGATTTACGTACTTGGCGAACTGGAAATATCACTTACCATTTCTTTTATCTTCAGTTGTTTGGACATAAAATGTATTCCTTTGTGTACATGTAAAATTTACAGAAATAGGAAAACTCAATTAATGTCAGACATTGTGCAAGTTTATTTATATGTATACATCCAATATATGAAAGGGAAAACTGGTTTGAATGAAACACTTATTTACATACATTTACAAGGACTAGTATCATGAAACAACAGATATTGTTTCAAGGCATAAAATATATACACATATTAAACATTTTCACATCGGACTAAAGCCAAATAGGTACAACTATGTCCATACAATTGTGCATGCTGCATAAACACATTGAAACAAGCTGTATGTAGTGGTGCCTGCATGTTAACTTCATCTTTCGGTTATGAGCAATCTAAAGTCCAGTGGACACTATGAGAATGTTGCTGAGCGAACTAGCATGAATAGCACTTTTCTGACTGCAGAAATTGCTCACACCATTAAGAAATTTCTCAGCAAAATCCTCAGCTAGTCGCAGGAAAATTTCGAGACAAAGTTTCCTGGCCAATCTAACATCACACCAATTGTATTTGGTATAACCTATTGACAAGCTGTTGCATTGGCTTTAGTAATTTCCCCACAAACTAGTTGATGCAGATTTCTCACTAAAATTTGAAGAACGTGACATTTGTGTCACATTGATTTGTTCATCAACCCCATCACCATGTGCGCTCGACTTACATGTTACATGTAAGAGGTCGGGTGACAACCCATACATGAATTTAAAAAGCGTGCTTCTGAAAATATTGAACACAGTAAATGTTTTGGATGAAAAATGTGGATCTAATAAATTCCACTCTCCTACGCACAACATACTTGGGTGGTATGTATGCAAGCTCTATGCTAAAAATACATTCCAAGATGCAATAATTGTTTTGCAAGTTGAAGGAAGCAATTTTCACTAAATGAATGTTAAGTTGTTGACAACTGACAAGGTTATACCCCAACTTTAGTCAAGCCTCATTAAAGGGGATAAGTGACAGGTATTTCGCACCAAATGTATTGGCTATGACGTTTCTAAACAATAGAAGTGATCAAACTCATCAGAAATACATTAAATACATGTATGCATATACTATTTCGATTTTAAAACCAAAATTTAGAAAAATAGATTTTCCAGTATTCGGTTATTAAAGTGGAAATAAAAAATGGAATACAGTAGATAATCTGTCTGTGACTATTCCTTGTAAATAGATGCTTGTTCTTTCATTCAGCAACTATAGTAAGTAGTCTTGCACAACAAACCATCTTTAATAAATCTGTTGTTTCATTCACCAAATAATTACAGTCAAACCTGCTTGAGCAGCCACCTGTATTCAGCAGCCACCTGTCTTAAAAGTTCACCATAATATTCTCCCAAATCATTCATTTTCGTGTAGTATGACCTGTATTAAGAGGCCACTTTTTGTTACTTCCTTGGGTAGCAGCTTAAGACAGGTTTGACTGTATTATAATACATGTTTGAAGGGATAGTAAATTTTCAAATTCGAATAGTGCTTTGAAATTAACTACTCCTTTGGAATAGATGTAAAAAAGAAAAATTTGCGTCTACTGTTGTGGCATCATATTCATAACACATGCTTTTGAATTTCACTTAATTTTAAGCAACTTATATTGTTATGTTTTGTAATCACTGTATACTTTAACTTAAATAAAACAAATGTCAAATGTTTTCCTACTTTTGACTTCATGGCAGATACGTAACCAACGGAGCTAGTCAAGATAGTAGGTAAGTACACACAATACAAACACAATATGTACAAGGTGTGTACCAAATATCAACATGGATGAACCAGGGTGTGTTCTGACAGTGATTGCTCCAACTTGTTCCTATTGTTAATGTTGCTATTAGTGTTCACACAGACATGACCCAGTGGTCTTCAGTGTATTGAACAGATGTGATATGTCTTATATACATTGCAGGCTCTGTCAAAACATTGTTACTATGTACATGTACAGTGTAGCTGTGAAATAACACAACACATAAACATAACCACAGCTGAAAGCAATAACAGAAAATGACATCCCAAAAGTAAAATAGTTAAGTGTCTAGTTTTTAGAACATATCTAATTATGTAGTCAAATTTAATGGTGCTTGCATATACTTCGGATAGACTGTTTTCAACAATTAAAAGGACACACAAAAAAGTTGTAAGGAAAACTATTCCTTCTGTGCAATGTAATTATGTTGTATTTCATTTCTAACAATTTACATCCATTCCAGAATGATCATAATATATATTGTAACAATATATTAAAATGATGGTCATATTGACAGGAAGGAAGAAGTTCAATTTTGATTCCATCATAAAAAGGGATTAACACAAGTTTAACAGACATACAAACAGGGTATAACATGGTATAATTTGGGCAACTTTTCTACGGTCCCTTTTTGGAAAATAGGGGAACAATGATGTACGATAGATAGAATGAGAATTTTATCAGTTTTTTAAATTAAGTACAAATATTTATGTTTTTCGTTTGTTTGAGGTAGTCAACATTAAGATGAGTTATGTTAAATGGGTATTAACACTTTAAAGAACAAAACGGTATAAAGACAAAACGACCTTTTTATCCAGTTTACTGTTACAGTAAAATAAAATGTTTTTGGAGAGTGGTATTTTTTGGGAATTAGTTTTTAAATTGGGAATTGCCCCTAGGGGAATGATACCAGTAACCGAACCCAAGAGTCTGAAGTGTGTGTGCTATCCTGTCTGTCACATTAAAGAGATCTTGGTGTTATTCAGTAAGGGTAACCAATGTGGTGGCAGCGAGTTTCCTTTGTGACCAAGTTACAATATAACGGTGTGTTTGATATCCAATAAACGCTGATTAATAATCTGTGTAATGAAGTCGGGTTTACAATGATGCATGGCATAGGATTTTGACTATTTTATCTTCTAAACACCATTGTATATAGGCAGTTTTTTCATACGAGATCAACAACACATTTGTGACGATCCAGTATCATGAATCTTAGCCTATACAGGTTACAGGTCGATAGTAGAATAGAAAAGTTTGAATATCAAACATTAAATTTAGCAATTTATAGTTTGTTATTGGCATTGGGTCATAACATAATTATGTTAACCGGTGATTATAATGAGTTGCTAAACAAAAATTGTGACCATAATTCTACCCAGTAAAAATGACAGTATAATTGTCAGTGTTTATTTGGGGTATTGAGGTGTTGGAGCTTTTGGAATTGCTTCTACAAATTTTGCAAAAAGAAATAGTTACAGGCTAGAGCAATGTCATGTGGCATGTTGTTATTATATTACTGTAGCTACATCATCTAGAGCCTAGGTAGTTGTAGTTGTTTCTCGCGTCACGTTTATGGCACATGTCTAAGAGACAGTACTACAGTATCTTCCAGTCTTCATTATCATGATTAATAAATAAAGTACATAGAAAAGAAGAAAAACACTTGCATTCCACTAATGCATAAATAACATTATTACACACTTACAAAACACATTTAACATTAACTTTTTTTACTCATTTTCTACACTTACTACAAATGTGCTGAATAACTGAAATTTTTATTAGTCTTTCAAAACTGTTAAATCATGAGGATTTTCATATTCAAATTTACATTAAAAAGGCTAAAATTAGTGTGAACACTGGTGAAGGATAGTATTTAATTATGAAGTAACCAATCTTCATTCTAAATACTTCTATAATAATCAATTGGGACTGAACATAAATATCAATGTGTTTCACAATCCGCACAAAGTTAGGATTGGGTTTGACCCCCTCCCTCCCTTTCTAATCCTAACATAAAACATTGATGAAATGCATGAAATGCAATCCGAACTTGGCTTTTACTCCCAAACCCATCCAGAAGATTGTTCGGATTGCGAACCACATTGACATTTACGCACACTCCCTTAAAGACTGTATCTAAGAGTAAATAAAATCACAGGGAATCCTGCTGTCACGAATCGTGCACAAAGTGAAAGTTGTGTGTTAAAAGGTTTTGTGAAGAGAACAAAGACAAGATCCATTCTGGTATCAATCATCAGTAGATGACGTTACAGGCCACTAGCCGTGACTCAGATCCCTTCACTAGACTGTTCTATATGAAAGACACAATAGCTTCTATTCTCCAGTCGACTATCAAATTAGTTCATCACTCTCATCTTCATCCAAAGTTCAGAACAAACTTCATCCTCCAATACAGCTTCTATAAGCCATCCTATTCAAGTCTGATGCACTTGCTTCCCAGGGCTCACCAATCGCTATATTTGTTTCAAGTTTGGTAACATAGTTTCGTTAATGGCTAACAATATTTTGTTCAAATTAGCATCTTTTATATCATTTTCCTGAAAAGTACCACACTTTTTGGAAAATTGGATAAACAACAATATTTCCCCAGAGTGAGCCCTGGTTTCCATTGTGAATGCATCTGGTATAATTATCCTGCTTAAGAAACAAAACAACTACCATCCACCTCTGTGACCTCTCGTTTTGCATCCATACTGCCCTCAAATGGAAGGTTACATTTCCGAATAAATTACACTGAAAAGGTGAGCACTGGTGTTGGGTAGAGAAACTAACATCAGATCTGGCCAAGGTTTCTTGCAAAACAAGTGAGAACAATGGTGCATCGATTTTGACATAACAAAATGCAGTTGAAGTTAGCTTATCCAACAACACTGCACAAAATACATTTGTTTGCAACAGGATTAGAACTGAAGATAGAGAAAACGTCTTGTCCGTCGTACTGGCAAATCAACCCATCAGAGACCTACTACATCGTGCTATAGAATTGCACAGCAATTGCTACACCCACTCTCTCCACTCTTGTCCTTTTTCAGTTGACCTACAAGATATTAATAATAAAAATAGTCAGTAAAAATCTGAAGGACCAGAATTTAATTTTAAACAGGAATATGAAAAACCTCCATGTACTCGATTACAGGTAGTGTAAAACTCGTTTTTATACAATCACATGTAATTATGTACACATATTTATATACAACATTAAAACAGAAGTACAATATATATATATATATTATATAAGATTCACCATGAGTGTTTTTTATTATGATAAATATCAACCGAATCTAGGTTAATGGGTAAATATCTAGGCTCTGCCAAGACAAATACTAATTAACTAGACAAAGTAGATATTTTCCATATCACAAAACACAAGTAACGAATTATATTTATCCTATAAGACTTGAAATATGATTATGTCTTTATATTTAGCAAATCACATTGAAATACAGTTTAAAAGCACCATTCATCATTATGAAGTCCTTCTGTCTGGCACCACTATATTATATGACAGCATGCACTTTAACAAAAACCTATTAAAACGTTACATCCAAGAGTACTTCCTATACTAAAAGAGCTCATATTTTGCAGGGAATGTGTAAATTGGATGTCATAAAATAAATACAACTCTTCACACGCTGCATCATTTTAATTCCAATTCGTCTTGTTTAACTTTAATCCATGTTAGGTTGTAAACTAGTGATCTATTCAGTATTGTTACTATATTAGACATAAATCCAAATATCTAATGGATTTATGAAATGAATATAATGGGCAAGTTATATGATAAATGTGTGTCTAAATGTATATAATTATGATGCTAAGGAAGTTGAGCTTACTTCATAGGAATTATTAATACAAGTATGAAGCGTAGCAGATTTCTCTGCACATGCTGAAATCAATACAAGACAGCTTAGAAATCAGCAGAATTTTTGATGTATTGATTTTTGTGGCTTGATGGAAGCAAAACTAAATGACTATAAGCTTTAATGAAGACTAATAATAGAAGATCATGAGCTAGGTATCTGGCACTTACATTTTTATCATTTCAAATACAATTTACAATGTTTGATATACGCTATATACAGGAAACAAATAAACATGATTGAATCAGGGATATATGTCCATAAAGAAAACTATATACAAGTTTACAACTAAACCATTATTTACCATTCACCCAAGGAAGTAACAAAATGTGGCTGCCTAAGGAAGTTGGATGCTTAACCCATTGCATGATTATTTTGTTCAGCTAAACAATCCGTAAGAGAATCAATTCACTCAAATTCAATTTTAATATCATTGATAGCAGACATATACAATATATTGTACACATGTAAGTACAAGGATTTGTTTTCTAAATTACTATATACACTATTACACTGTACATACCCTGATTATTGGGTTCAGGTAGATTCTCCCTTGCTACAAGGTGCATCACAGTTGTTTTTCCGGTGGGTAACTGCAAAGCTGCAAAGAATTTCATTAGGCATGAGAATTGATCATTGATGTTATAGAGATAACCTTACCGTGTTTTCCAATATTATTTGGTGACGTATATCAGTGATTTTACCATCACAAATTGAGTTTTATTGGTGGCACATTAGCAAAGAAATATTTAAGATGAAATTTGTGATGGCATAACCACTGATATATATGCACAATGGCAAAAAATAAACTACAGTATGTTTACACCTCATTACTAATACCAACTGTTTTTATTGATTTTTCTTCTTCAAACCATATCCATGCTATATTATAAACTTCTCTTTCCAGCTATTGATGTCATTGTAATTACATTGGCAAATGCCAAATCAAAAACGATTTTTAGCTTAGCATTATAAATAGTAAAATTGGGAAATTTGTTCAGTTGATATTTGCATAAATATGCCTTCGTTTCATTTTGGAATGTGTTAGACTGTTTTTTTAAACTTGGCTTACATCTATGTTTATAAGTAAATACTCATAAAAGATTCTTAACATGGCATTATAAATAGTAAAATTGAGAATTTTGTTCAGTTTTAGTTTTAATTGTCACTACTTGAAATATTCAACATACCGGTAAAAATCAGAAATTATTCCATTATAAGATATTCAGAACTAATCCATCAATAAATCATTTACGTACTGAAAAGTAAATTCAATTTCCCAATGACAGGGAACGTAAACATTCACATGAGAGTGATTCTTCCCCTATCTGCAGCTGGCTACTTAATTATGCTCAATGCTAATTGCTATAACATAATCTACATCAGGAGCCAGGTTATCGATCTAACGATATTATTTGCAGAGTATTTTAACTCATCTTTACAGGCAACCATGATAATCCATTCAAAACGGTAATTTCCAAGACAGTGTTTTTGTATGCAGATCTAACATGACAAAAATTAGGAACCCTCACTAATACATGTGAACTTGCTTTATTTAACTGGAAAACCATCTACATGTATAATGACTTGTTTGTAATGTAGTGTATTTTTATAAAATAATTTTAGTAATAGGGATGATTTGTAAATAAGAAAAATATGCTCTGTGAATATAAATTGAATTAAACCAAACACTGGTTTCATGACTAAATAAACAGGCATATAGACAGATTTCTTAAATACAGCTTAAGTTTAAAATACATGTAGGGTATAATCTGGACCATTTTTAGGGCCCCTTTTTGGAAAATTGGGAAAAAATAATGTGTTAAGACAGAAAAATGGGAATTTATTAAGTTGATTTGGATCAGAGTTAATGGTATATTATAAGCTGTTTATTCTGCTATAAATAAACTACATAATTAGATTAGAAAAAGCATTGTTAAATCTTCATGTAATACCACTTACAAAACTAACGAAAGTAAATTAAGTAAAGTTTGTTTTATTTAACGACGCCACTAGAAACACATTGATTATAAATCAGCGGTTATTGGACGTCAGACA
>JAULBR010103267.1:0-10944 GCA_032355825.1 Melanodrymia aurantiaca | reverse complement strand
AGTGGGAAGCTGAGTTGTGTATACATAATTATGTTAAAGGAATCCTGCTCTTTCCAAACAAGTAAATCATTGTCAATCATTATGTATATACATCTACATATATATTAGATAGTATACATAAGCCATTAGACATTACTAAACAGATTAAGGCATGGGGCCCATTCTTTATTATATAGCTCGTAGTTGCAGTTTTTAAAACATAATAATGTATCTTTCTATTTCAAACTTTTGTTTCAGTATGTTTTGAACGACTTGTTAAGCCAGTTGTGGACACTGGTTGGTAATTGTTTATTTGCTTTAAGCCGTTTGGCTCATAGGCATATACAACACATAAAATAGATAAATACATAAATGGGATTGAATTTGGAGGATGGACAAAGATTATTATACATGTTGAGATCTTAGTTTTGTTGCAAATTTTAGATATTTCCATAAATTACATAACTCTTTTCTAGTGTGTACAGTCAAACTATTTCCCAGTGATCCACAACTGGTTCACCAAAAGTCATGAGGAACATATTTTTTTATGAATGGACGCTGAAGCGTATTGGCTGTGATGAAGGTAATTCCCAAGTATTATACATCAAATAAAAATTCATTATGTCTGCAATAAGGCTATGCTTTCCAGTTTGTTGTATGTGTGTAGTAAATATGAATGAATGTACAGAATAAGGACAGACACTAACATGAAAAACCCTGTACCTACCAGTCTTAAACCACAATCATGGCAACAGGAAGTAAGTAACATGTTTGACGAATTTCACTTGTTTGGCACATTGGCATAAGGAAGTACCGGTATGTACAGTTGCTCTAAACGTATCGAAATTGCTTTCCAACTGCCAGATATGGTAATATATAACTCTAAATTGTGGTATCTGTGTGCAAATACACATAGTACTAAACGAATACAACTTTTTCATTGATAACTCGAAATATTGATGACGTGACTTACTTCCTTTTACCATGGCAGAGCAGACTTGTGTGTGAATAGTTACAACGAATACACAGAGACGATTTAGTGTCCACCTACCTCCGTGGTGCAGTGGTTAACGCCACGGACTACAGGCTGGTAGGAACAGTGTTCAAATCCTGCTCGTGGATCTCACGTTCCGACTCCAATCCAGAGTGAGTGCTCCGCCAGACTCAATGGGTAGGTGTAATACCACTTATGCCGACCAGTGTCCACAACTGGTTTAGCAAAGGCCGTGGAATGTGCTAACCTGTCTGTGGGAAAGTGCATATGAAAGATCCCTTGCTACTTATCAAAACGGAGTAGCGGGTTTCCTCCCCCACACTAACACTAACTTCTGTCCTAGACAGGCGATCGAGGCAGCTAGACTATGTGACCACGACAGACGTGCTTGAACATTAATTGGACATAAGCACGTAAATAAGCTATAACTAACTAACTAACTGATTTAGTTTCGCTGAACTGTTACCAACATTGATGATAGTTAATGTCCAGATACTAAATAAAGACGTCATGGTTAACTAGTAACACGTGTTGGGAAAGTCATGTCCATACTACAAACCACACACATGATAGAAACAACTTTCAAAGTATATTCCGAGAAGAATTAGTTTCGCTGAACAACATTGAAGTTAATTATTGATTAGATTTTAACAAAGAAGCCTTGGTTTAATAGTAAGTCATGGCCGTAATACGAACCACACAAAGAATAGTCACAACTTACAAAGTATATTCCGGGAAGATTTAGTTTGGCTGGACAACATTGAAGTTAGTTATTGATTAGATATTAACAAAGAAGCCTTGGTTTAATAGTAACAAGTGTTGGAAAAAGTCATGGCCGTTATACGAAACACACAAAGAATAGTTGGGGCATTCCGTGGTATTTGTCACGTCCGTCACGATTGTTTTTCATCATTTTGGTTAGTTAAGACAAAACACAATGTTGTTAGATAATTCAACTGTTAGGAATTTCAATTTGCAGTACAAAAAAATTAATGAAATCTGATAATATTTGCATTAATTTTATTTACATAACAAAGAGAAACAATCGTGACGGACGTCACAAATACCATGAAATGCCCCAAAACATACACTACACCCTTTCTTATTACTAAGTTGTTTGTTTATACCAGATATGTGTTGGGCGGGTGGGGATGGTGGTGATTTCTGGATTAGACAATTTATAAGTTTTTTTTATATAATTTACATTACAAGATGTCAAAAGCCCGTTCTCTTTATTATGAGAATAGTTAAATTTCAACAAAACCGTGACGTAATTCTCTCGTGCATTGTCCCACTCAACATTAAAGCAAATACAACTATTCAGAGTTGTAAAGTATGTCTTTTTGTAAATAACTTTAGCTTTAATTCAACTTAGGAAAAAACGATGAACAAAATTTAAATAAAATTATCTTTTAATAAATTCAGCACAAAATAAAGTTTTAGGCATTTGTAGTAATATTAGGTGCTTCCTCCAACCCGTAATTTTATAACCATGACTGCATTATATAAGGTTTCGTGTTTGTTTATCTTGGTATCACTATACACATATTATATATTTGAAATAGAATTGTTTGAACGATTTTGGAAAATATTTGCCATTTTTAGCAAAATGCAGTAAAATGGTCTACTAAATCTAAATTATTAAATGTTTAATACCTAGCATGAATGTTTAATTAAATACAGGGATATCAAGTTATGTAGTTAGGATGTATGTATTGCACAATAATAATTATTACATTTATATAGACACATACTGGTTACTATGGTAATCAAAATGGTCACTAAGAAGGTGAACAATAATTTTTAAAAATTTTAAATATTTTTTCAGTGCTGTTATTTTAGTTCTTGATATAAAGTTGTATGTAAATACACAACGAATAGTACACTTTTGTTATTTAAAGATATATCATATTTCTCATTTAAGTGGAACACATCTAAAGTTATCAACAAAAGAAATTCCACAAAAAATATACATGTACAATAAAAGTAAATAAACGGGGTATAGTGGCAAGGATATAGCCGTAATTATATTAAAGGCACACTCCAGAGTTATCTTACGTGCGCATAATTATTTCTAGCTAATAGAGCACTTTTCTGGGGTTTTTTTAATTAACATTTGCTTACATTTTGTTGCTTATACAAGATCATTATAATTATGTGCATCTAGTGCAGTTGTAGTAGCTTAGAAAAGTCTTGGGACTTTTGCATACAAGAATTTAGTACGATACAAATTATTTTAGACAAAAGTACACATTAAGGTACAATAAACTTTCGGATGTCCACAAACAAATAGAATATTGTAAGCAATAAGATGTAAGCAATAAGCGAATGTTAATTTTAATGAAAAGAAATGCTTTATATCCATGCAGAAACATGTATCCATAATAAAGAACTAACGAACTTTCTTTTTTTCTCTTAAGAAGGTATAAAATATGTTAATAATTGTGTTGCCCTGGAATATTTTAAAGATAAACACCTTTTCTGTATATTACAAATACCCTTTTTTGCATTATTACAAACATTAATCAAGCTTAGTGTACCGAGAATAATTACTATATTTTCACAAAACTTGTATACAAAGGGATAGTTTCTGTAACACCATTATAATATGCCAAAGGAAATACACGTAGCATATATTTCCCTGTGATAAAAATGGTGTCGAACACTTGCCAGCATCCCCTACTGGCAACCTTAATGATTCGTCAGCTATTACCCGTTTAGCAAGACCCAAATTAACAAGGGCTTTCCACACGTTTTACAAAGGTTGCAAAGCAGAAGAGATCGTGTTCAAAAGCTCTCGTTGATTTTCGCAAAGCATCCTTTAGCATTCGTAGCCCGGGGGAGGTTGTACATTGACTCACAAATTGCTTTCAACTCTACTTCTTTTATCAACAAAATCACCTAAGTTTCTTGAGAGTCAATTAATGCAGTATCAAAACAAACCCTCCAACTGTGCCCGTGCTATTTATCTTTTCTATATCAATAAGTAATTGACTTATTTGATTTGGAAGGCAAACAAAGTATATGATGTATTGAATAAAGTAAATCTGGCATATATTTCTAACTACGTCATTAAAAAGGAAGAGCCTGGGGATTAGCGGTAAAATTTGAGATCTGAGCACGTGCGAGGAACCTTTAATCCCTCCCTTCTAGATTCCACAGCGCTGAGGGCTGCAGTGAGATAGTGGAGATTTCTGACAGCTACAACACGACCTGTCAACTACGATATGATTGGTAAATAGAATCTATCTTCTTGGCTTACCACAGGTGGGTGGGGGCTAAAGGGGGTTACAATGGCCAATTACCCCCGTGACATGTGTATTTGAGGCGCGTGCAGGAAGCACAAGTATCGAGGCGTTTCTGAATGGAGGAGCAGGATCGTTGCAGGACAGCGATATTACGTCAGAGGTAATCACCCGTAAAGTGGACACGTCGTGGTACCAAGTCGCTGACAGAGATTAGTAACTAATAATCTTCTTCTGTATCATCGCTCGCCTCACTGTCAATACTTTATTGCTAATCACAAGATTTAACCTCGTAACAGCAAAACTGCTTGCTTATTATCTCGTCAGATCAAATGTTCGTTGTTTTTTTTTACACCAGTTCTTCGAAGCAGAAGTATTGTGAACTTTAGTATTTGTTATGTGTAAACTTTTGTTAACTATCATACTCTGAGGATGCACTGAATTCAGATTGGAACAAACTGATCGAAATTGAATAGCGACATTGGATTTGATTTCTATTTCCTAGCAGAAGATTTTTAAAAAATCAAAATGATGAACGGACTTCTTGCAACTTCATCAACTCCGATGTCACAATTCCAAAACCACTATTCGTCCGGCGGTCCGTTCGGCCAGATGTACAGCCAACAGAGACCGTCCTTCGCAATTCAGGAAATTTTGGGTTTAAACTCTTGTAGACAAAATTCTAGTCCGGATATTATGGACCATTCATCAATGGCGCCGTCGGGTTTAACAGGAATGTACTTTCCAGGACTGAACGCAAACCCAATGGGTTCCGACCCCTCCACTGCCTCATTTCTACGTGACCAACAACAGCAGCAAACGTCGACATTTTGTCCATGGCGTTTTGATTTAAGTCAAGCTACGGCGCCCCAAAGTATAGCTGCACCACGATTTGCAGGGGCCAGACCCAATGTTGATGATTTTAACTTCCCATACAAACCAAACACACCAGACGAAGGTAAGAAATTACCTATAATAATAATACTTTATTGCTAGATAATGGCATTTGTGATCAAAACAAAGTAGTTTTAATTTTAATTCGTTTACACTTTAAAATTCATTATTATTTGAAGTTTTTGCATTCAAATAGAACATAAAATTAATTAGAAATTCAATTTAATTTTAAATCGATATACAATGTACAATTATTTATTTATTTTTACTTATCTTCGCAATGTTTACTATTATTAGTTTTAATTTTAATTCGTTTACACTCTAAAATTCATTATTATTTGAAGTTTTGGCATTCAAATGGAACATAAAACTAATTAGAAATTCAATTTAATTTTAAATCGATATACAATGTACAAAATTATTTATTTATTTATACTCATCTTTGCAATGTTTACTATTCAGTTAATGATATATACAGTATAATTATTATGATTTTCTTCAAATATTAAACTTACAACAAAAATAATAAACTAATTTTAAAATGTTAAAATTCGTATTGCGCTCTGTAATTTTTTATTTGACAAAAACTATGTGTGTACTGTACGAAATGCCCAACTTTGACCAGGATTATTAAAACAAACAGTCGCAATTAGTTTATGTTGCTTGAGAAGTAATTGAGACTATGATTAACATTGGGAAAATATTTTCTCACAGATATAATTACGACCGTTATTTTTTTTTTACAATTTTTATATACATACTTATATATTATGTTTCTTAATAGCTTGAAGGCAAAATTATTGCATTATAGATGTAAAAAGGTTTTGAAAAACGAGCTGGATAGACACATTATTAATACACTACTATTAAATCAAATTATGGCAATTCGACAACAATTTTTCAAGATTTCGATATTTTAATATTTTGAACAAGTAGACGTTTGTTCAGCTTATTTATAAATAGAATGATGATGTGATAAATATAATTATGTTTTAGATTTGAGACAAACATTACAAAGATATCAAATGGAATTCGTTGTCTATATTTAGTTTTACTTTTTGCAACTTGGATGTTAGAGTAACAACCCTATTCAACATTTAGTGGGTATGTAAATATTTTAAAATTGCATATTTGATATTTTAAAACAAGTAAAAATGGAAGCAAAAGTTAATAGTTAAATATCACAAATCGAACAACTGGAGGAACAGAAAGTATAAATTTATAGATAATTAGATAAGTATTTGAAACTCCTTAAAACTACTTTTAGACATGAAAAACTAAAGTGTGTTGTGTATAATATATTCTATAATCTAATTGCTATTGCTATAATATAGTTTTTTTGTTGTTGTCAAACAAGGATGCTAATAAGCGTACCTTTATACTAATTTGTTACCGACTTATAAAACAGTTATTGCTATCTTTTCTCGTGCGAACATGCATTATTGTATGCATGTTTTAGTACTGCTTCCAATTTGTTTGTGCTATTCTTATAGAAACAAATAAGTTATATATGTTTAGCATAGCTGCATGTTAGTAGAAGAAACCTGCAGGCAGTATGTGAAGAGTGGTATTATTCTAGAAGACCACCTGTGGGAACCTGTACCACAAATGGCCCCAGTCTCACGGGAACGTGTTTTCTCTTCATGTTGAATTATTTTTGTTTTGGCCAGTCTGGTAGGTGTAAATGTAGCCGTTAAGACCTCGACCATTTATATTTCACAACAAGCGGCAAGAATGTCTGTTGAGAGACCATGGAGTGATGCGAAAATTAATGTACTCCTTATAGAATCTGGTCTCCTAATATATCAGATATCAAAATATTAGCAAACTGCGTCAAAATTTGGCATTAAAATTTATCCTCTGGTTGTTATTCATAGAATGTTCTCACGCAAAACGATCCATTTTGTTGTGGGTTTCCCGTCCCGAAAAAACAAAACAAAACAACAGACTGACAAACAGCTAATTAATTTTGTATAAGTCTTTGATTCAAACATCAAACTCTGTTTACTTAAACAAAAACAAACAAACAAAATTTGATGAAAACAATCTTAAAACTGTGACCCGTGGAACGCACCTGTTTGACGCATGAAACTCTTTATGCACAGATACATGTATATGTTTATTTAGCTTCACCATAAAATACGTTCATAAAATGTATGGATATCTGTTACGTGTTATACGTGTAGCTAGTGAAGGAATTTTAAAATTTCAGTGTATATTATTTATTACAGTACTAATGCTTGTGAAGAAACAAAGATTTTTCGCCGTTAAATGTACATACATTTCATTTCTTTAAACATATTTTTGTAAATGAATGAATGAATGAAAGAAAGAATGAATGAATGCATGAATGAATGAATGAAGTAAAAATGTATGCTATAACTTTGGAATTATATAAGCATATTGTTTATAATATTATGACTGAAAACATTTGATTGCAATAAATATAAATAAAAGGAGTAGGCATACGTTTTCCTACTTACAAGCCCCTTCTCTTTAACACACGGGGTTGATATAATAATATATTTGCAATCGAATATGGGCAATAAAGAATTGATAAATGTAAAAAATTACAACAGGGAGAGAGAAAGAAAAAGTTATTTAGTTAGAAAAGAGGAATGAAAGTTATTTATTAATATTATATCGCATTGCAACAAGTGGTATAATGTCTGATCTCGTATTGCGGTGTATAAAACGCGTTTGCGTAGGAACCTCAATCGAAATGTTGCTAATTAGTATCGGAAGTGAGTAGAGTTGTCACCTGCAACTGTGCAAATATTTATGCTTTTGCAAGTGTTGGTAATGCCTGTGATGAGCTCCAAATGTTAATCGCTCTTGAAACCATCATCCATTGCCGCTTGCCGTCAGACCTGTGTGTTTGCCTACAACGTATACAGCGTGACTTATTTCCTATAAATGTCGGAACCAATAATTTTATACTACGAAATATTTAATATAGTATATACATTATGCCACGAACATTTCAATTTTCAATTGTTTGTTACTTGAATCCTTACAGGTCATGAGTTAGAAACAAAATACTGAAACAATATAACAGTGACATAGACAAAATACATAAGAGACATAGGCAAGATACATAGGAGATGGCGTTGATATCGATATATGAGGAGAATATAAAAATTGTTTTATGAACTCAATTTTTATAAGTTAAATTAAATGGTGGAAATTTCACGTCTTTTGAACACTTTGTATAGATATTTTCCTAGGTTGCATGATTCTTTTACATTATTAATTTTAACATGGATGGATGGGTTCTATAATATTTCTTAATATCATTTTTATAATTATAACCCTTAGATCACTGAAAATTTGACAAGACATAAATAAAAGTTTCGTATTATTTTCAACAACTTTTGTTATGAGTTTGTTTTACAGATATCAAATATAGTATGATTCATATTCATAAAAAGATGTATTATGTGCATAATTTATTTTCCTACTTTCAATAATACCTGGTAACATTACTGCATTCACTTTGTAGTAATATCCCTTCAACTCTGTCTTGTGCATAAATATGCAATTGGCCTTGTCAATGTTTTGTAATTTAGATTTAATGAACACCCATTATATTTCTTGTGAATCCCTTGGCCCAGTTAAAAAAGTTCACGACTATAGAATACATGTATAGACAAAATATAACTACATGTATTTGTTTAATAATTCGTTATAATTATTTTATACGTATACATGCATAGAAGTTGAAAAAAATATTTAAAACAATAAATAGTCAAATAAGAAGCAAAGCTACTAAATATTAAAACCCACTACAAGCTGGAACGAGTCTACACTCGCCCCTGTTCATGAATGACAACATAAATAAACTATTCCGATAATAATAATTTTGCCGCATCTCCATTTACAGTTCTGTTGGATTTGTTTGGGAAAGTTCTCCAGATAATGCTAAAGTGATAATTTAATCAAATGTAATATATATTTGTTCGGAGAGATTTTTGGACGCGATTGCATCTACCATTAGCTTAATTGGGTAAAAAGGAAAAAAGTAAATAAAAGTAAATTATCGATAGAAAAATGATATGTGGACCTGTCAAAACAAACGAGTTAGTCTCACGGAGTTGGGGCCGGTCTTATGATATGAAGAAAATTGTACAGTCTACGCCAATCGTTCTAGAGATGTCCAAGAGATCAAGACCCTCTCCCTCCTTGACTGTCTAGTTAGTTCTAACTTATTTACATGCTTATATCCAATTAAAGTTCAACCATGCATGTTTGTCAGGGCATTGACTGCATTGACTGCCTGCCCAGGACAGAAGTTAGAGTTGTTATGATAGAGGAAACCCGCTACTCCTATTTGATAAACAGTAAGGGATTTTTACATGTTTTTTTCCCACAGACAGAACTGTACATATACTGCGGTCTTTGTTGCAACAGTTGTGGACACTAGTCGGTGTAAGTAGAAGTACACCTACCCATTGAGCCTTGCGGTGCACACACTCTCGCAAATCCCACATGCCACGAATTGAGATTCGACTCCGTACCTACCAGCCCGATGTGTTAACCACTTTTTATTTTATATTAAACTGTCGATTAAGGTGTTTTTTTTAATTTATGGTGTTCCAAGCATATACTGGAAGATAGAAACACGCACTGCAAAAAACATTCGCTTTATTTACTAAATAAATAATAAAACAGCTAGAATATGCATCGTATATAAAACAGTTTTATTTACTGCATAAATAAAATAGTACTGTGCAAAAGACATCCGTTTTATCGTCTTAGAACATACGTAGTAATACAAACTTAGCAATTAATAGGCGATTTATCATCTGAAGAAAAAAGAAGTTAGACATAAAAGGCTGCAATAAACATTCGTTTAATCATCAGAAATGTATTGAATAAATAAAAAATAGCTAAATAAAACAACGCATAGTAATTAAAATTGGTTTATCTACTGAATAAATAAAATAGTACAATGCACTGCAATAACAGTCGGTGTACCACCTGAAGAAACACAAATAGTTAGAAATACACACCATGCCTGAACAGATAGACATAATTATATCTACTACAGTGAATGCGGGTTTTATCTACTGAATATTAAACACAAATAGCTAGAAATACGCATAGTAATAATACTACTCACTAACTTTATATACTGAATAATAAAACACATATTTAGTAATACACACAGATGAGCGATACAGGACGCTAGTTTTATTTACTTAATATGAAATAAGAATAGAATTATACACCGTATAATGTACACTCGTTTCATCATCTGGACACATATAGACGGTAATACACTCACTTGATCATCAAACTATTGTAAAATACTCAATGTGCCTTAACATATTTCATGGCAATTTATCTATTTAGTTTGTTAGTTAGATAGTTAATTAATTAATCAATTAATTAATGTAATAAAATAATTATAGCGCTGTGGTGAAGTCTATTATGGTGTTTTATGCAGCGCTGAAATCAAATACCAACCTTGGGTTCAGACCTTGGTAAATATTTGTGTTTTTTTTTTGCTCCACAAAACCTGATATCGACTACACCATAGTGCCACATTTGTTTAATTACAGCTATTTGCTAAAAAAAACGTTGCTGAAAACAATTTGGTTTTCATGTTTATATACATGACATTGTACCTACATGTACTTTTATTTAGTATTATGTTCAAGGTAATAAACATGGAATGGTATGCACACAAATGGTACTGCGTTATTCAACGTTAATTTTGGTGATGAATATCCGACATGTGTATCACTTGAACAGTCAGTAATTAATAATAAATATAAAAAGGTGTTGGTGCATACATACACTAAACGTAAAACATGTGTACGTCTCTAA
>JAULBR010103256.1:0-10944 GCA_032355825.1 Melanodrymia aurantiaca | reverse complement strand
TGGTATAATTAAGGCATTGTTTTAACGTTTCCTGTCTGTGGTATTACACATGGTATAATTAAGGCATTGTTTTAACGTTTCCTGTCTGTGGTATTACACATGGTATAATTAAGGCATTGTTTTAACGCTTCCTGTCTGTGGTATTACACATGGTATAATTAAGGCATTGTTTTAACATTTCCTGTCTGTGGTATTAAACCGGAAGCTCTATGTGAAATAATGTTCCATGTTATGACTGAAGCCACACTCCAACAACACATGCAATCAATTACATTTATTCCTGAGTAAACTCCAGATGACTGATAAAGATAAACACAGATGCACCAAATTATAGCTTTGATGGAGTCCTATGTAACCGTGTGTTTCACCGTGGCAACTCCTACCTCTACTCATATTTTTAGTTATGGATGCATTCAGCTAACCATTTGACTTCATTCTTTGAAAAGAATTTTAACAAGCATTATATACATTTGGCACTATAAAACTGAAATGAAACATTGAGCTGTATTAGAAAAAAGTGCTAAATTTGACAGGTACTGTAGTACACAAGAGTTTACCTGAGATATACAATGGAAATGTACATATATATACCATGTGTTATGATAACCATACACTGATAAACAATGTGCTTGGTTTGTAGTTAAACAACCATTTCTTTCAGAATGTTCGTATTAAATAATGCTAAAAACATATTACATAAGAGTTTACCGGACATACATATAGTGGAAATGTATGTAGACCATGTGTATTCCTTATAACACACAAAAATATTTTCACTCGAAGTTAAACCAGACTGTTAATAGCTGTACATTGTATACTAGTAATCAACAGGATTTAGATACACTGCCAAGCATCTCTTATCCTATCCTTCTTCTTAACTGATTTACAAAAAGAAACGGGTTGTAACAGTCAAGAATGCATGCACTAAAAAAAAACAAAGCTTTCTTATTGCACTATCTAGTGAAGCACATGCAGCTTCCGGTCCGTTAGTAATTAATTAGAGAATGAGATGGCGTGTAAATTAGAATAAAGTCAGTGTGTCACTGATTGCTTTAGACACGTTAATAGAGATGGGCTATGTGTGATCATATCTCATCATGTGCTTAATACTCTTATATTAGCTAGACCCGTTGTGTTGCTTAATCGATCTACGAATCCTATATTAAAGTAAATCTTTGCTTATTGTGCAACTAATTGTTCATGTGGAGTCATACGTCACCTAGATTGCTAGACATACACGTAAAGCAGAGATGTGAAACTGCTCAGTGAAGGCAATATTCAACAATGGTATCTCACGTTTAAACATTTATCTGCATGAAAAAATGCAGATGTTTCGATAAAAAAGAAACAAAATGATTCAAATGAGTCAAAAGAAAAGCCAATCTCAAATTAGTGGTGTGACTTTCACACAATTATCACTTAACTGTTTCAACTTAATTAGAAAATCTGCCAGTAATCAAGATAATGGCCACGACCTAGTGAACAAACAGCAAAATCAATGAGCGGGTCGAGACAGCAGCTTCTCACAATATCATCACAGCAGCTGCGTGGCCATGTCTTTTTTCTTTCAATCAAGAAAATTAGTCCGACATGGGAGAAAAGTCCCAACTATCTCGAAGCAAGCCTCAATCTGTAAAACCATCTCCATTCTCAATATCCCAACCTTCAATGCAAATGCTTTCGCCCGCTGATTGGCATGTGTGGCTGACAAAGAAAGGATTGGAGTGTGTACACAATGGTTCAATCCTGATTTTCTGCACAAATACAGGAAGAATGGTTGCTTTTCCTGCATTCACCCCACCCGGGGCATGGACTAAATACATATGTACACAGCCAGGAGGCTGAACTGTCTCAAGAAGTCTGTCTTCAGTGCCCACCATTGGTACTCAGCGCAGTGATCATCAGGAATTACAGTCAATCACATTTGTGCTGATTGGAGAATGGAGAAAAAGACAAATCTTGAGTAAGGAAGTACTGCCACGCAGCCTGGGAAAGCTGCCTTCTGCAAATAAACAGTATGAAAGCTGAAATGAATCCGTACAACACTTACAATATGTGAACAAACCAAAGAATAAATATCAGAGATCAATTATCCACATATTTATCCATTAGGTAACCACTTTCAGATGAGGAGGACTCCACAGAAGAGTAAAGAAAGGCATTCTTTTCGAAGACAAATACGAAATTC
Source organism: Melanodrymia aurantiaca (assembly GCA_032355825.1). Classification (NCBI taxonomy): domain Eukaryota; kingdom Metazoa; phylum Mollusca; class Gastropoda; order Neomphalida; family Peltospiridae; genus Melanodrymia; species Melanodrymia aurantiaca. The sequence continues at coordinate 8,756 of JAULBR010103256.1, read as the reverse complement.
TATCAATACGAATGCTCTTGGAAGTCAATGAAGGAATACTTAATGCTAAATCATATTATGCAGCAGGTTCAGGTTTATACAATGGGACCAGGGAAATTTTCTAAGTTTCAATCTGTTTTCCAATAATACATGTATGTGAAAACTACAGTTAAATTGGAAAATTGAAGGCTATATTTTCATCAAGAGATGAGTAAATTGGGAGAAAACAATGTATCAGCTCAATGGTTAGAGTATCCACACACCAGCGCTCTGGAACTATGTGACTGGTACCGAACGTGTACTATCACACCACATTCATTCAATGTAGATGCAAATACTGGAGTCAAAACGTTTTGTCTCAGAAGCAGAACGCCCACGCTATTGAACGCAAGGCAGAGAATAAAGTTGATGGATCACTCTCCTTGTCAGTTTACCCATTAAATGTTGAAGAAAAACATTTTTGGGACATTGATGTACCAGTAGATCTACATGTATATGATCAAATGTGTATTATCACAGAGAAAATTATAAACATTGTATCTGACAATTGTTTTGTTCATGACACATGCAGAGTAGATCATGAATAAAATGTGAAACATCAGCATGTAATTCTGCAATCATTTTATTCACCATATTGCCATGCCAAGAAAACTCCATCTGTATACGACAGTTAATTTCATGTAATTGATTAATCTATGGCTTTTAATACACATGGAGTTTGCAATTCCTCATCACATGCTGTTTGCAGATAATGCTATTTATTTAGTTTACCCATTGAACAAACATTGTTAATTTATTTATTTTAGCAAACATTTTGTGACAGGTAGCACACAGAAATTCTTTTAAAAAATGTGTTTACCTAGAATGTTTGACATTTATTACCATTATGGGAAAAAATCTCCAGGGTTGTTACGGCACATTTTGTCACCCAGCACAAATTGTCGCCGGAAGACAATTTGTGTAGATGCCAGAACATTTTGTCATCCTACGCATATTGTTCGACTTGCACGTTTTGTTGTCCAGGCACATATTACCGGGTATTATAGGACATATTATATGGATTGTTTTCGTCTTCATCAGAGACCATTCTTTATCTTTACAAACATGAAAAGACTACGTTTTTTTAATGTATAAATGATTGTGATTTACATTGTATTTAAATCCATCAGGTGCAGAGGATGAGAATAAAATGACTATACTGTTGTACTGCATTGATAATTCAGGGCACTATTAAACATCGCTTAATTATATCTATATACATGTATATTTTTTAATATGTCTTAAATTCTTGTTCATCAACGGGCAATGTTAGTGCTGTTGGTAAGATATTGGACAGCAAACACAAGGGTCCTGAGTTAAACTCCTGCCAGGGTCGGCCATCCTCTCTGTGCTGGAGGATGCATGTCATTATATGATGAGTATGGTATGTACTGTCTGTAGTTGTGCAGTTATCATCCTTAACTGTAGTCTGCACCAGCCATGTATTCTCGCCTCACAAGTGAGAGAGTGAATCAATGAGTGAGAAGGAGGGAAGTGCACTGCCCCACATACAGGATAACACACACCACAGGCTTTGATGAACCACACGTTTGGAACTGAAAATAGTCCACTGAGGAGGCTCGATCCCTCCACTCTCAAACCTAAAGCGGAATCTCTTTCCCTGAGCTACATCCCACTCCTTGAAAGAAACAAGACAGCTTGATATTCAGTCAGTCACCATCAATAGGTCATTGTCGAAGACCGCAACAAATTGTGCTCCCATGCCAGGATAAAATGTCACTGGGTGACAAAATGTGGCATATTGTATTTTTTATATAGCCTCCTTAGGAAAAGATAGCATTTTGTGATGTAAGAATGTCGACAAATATTCGCCAAGATTGAAATAGATTGAATTTTGGCAGCAGGTGAAAGCCGCTGATGTCATATCATTGCATAAAGTTATCCATAGATTGGTGAACGTGAAATTGAGTGTTTTAGACCACTTAATAACTATTTAAACCTCACTAATCAGTATGGGTAATAAATACAATACCTTCTCGCTACTCAGAATTACAGATCACATGTCCCTCGTGAAATTAATGTTTTCAACATGCGATACACTTTCAGCAAACATGCTATTTAATTACTAACAACAAATACAATTTGCAGAACAAGGATCATATGGATTAAAATATATCCTATAGTCTAATGGAGTGCAACATGTCACTGCAAAGCGACCATATAACCGCATGTTAACACATGGAACAACCCATAAATTTTATAAGCCCACACAAGTTCAAAATTCAAGGTAAGACTTATCCTTCATAAACATTTGGAATCATCACTTCATTGGAGCTTCTTCGTGTCTAGTTGCCACCACGAATTTGTCAAAATATATCTTCGCCTTTGCTCGATATTTAAATTCTTTCAAGTTCTGTGCACAAAAAAGAACTATTTATCCATAAGCTTCAACAGAACGTAAAAATATATCATCAAATTATTAGAAGTTCTCTCACCAACTACGGAGGCTGACTTATGAACTACATCTAAAATAGAATACCGTAGACATAGTACAATACACATATGAAGGGAAAAAAAACATTTGATTAACTATGCATGATGCATGTCTATAGTAACACAATGATACACACATACATTTAAAGAAGTGATAGACCTCATTTAGACCCAATTTAGTAGTCATCTCAATCTCAGCGCCCTCTACAACATCCTTTGGATGGATGAAGGTGCTAAACCACATTACCCGTTACCCGCAGTGTTCCATTAAAGGGATCGTGTATTTATAATCAATGTCAAGGTGTTTTGCAATCCCTACAATGTTCAGAATTGGGGGAGTTAAGTAGGGTATGCTAGGATTAGGAGAGGAGGGAGTCAAACTAATCTGTTCATTATTTTAATTAACCATCTGCAATGCAGTGCTGTATAACTCCAAAATAATTGTGCTATGCCAAACATCTATACTGAATTTGTTTAGCTTAGTGAAACCTGTGTTAAGCAGCCACCCAAGATAATAACAAAACTGTTTGTTAGCAGAAGTGACTTCTTAAAACAGGTCATGTACTAAATTAGCTGATTTGGTTAATAAGATGACACCACTATATAATACAGATGACTGCTTAATATATATGGCTGCTAAAATAGCATTGATATGTTTTATAATGACATTATAGATTTATAATATCCATATAAGGTTGTAAATACAGCAAGTGTTTCATTTGTGTATCAGCCATGCAAATTTATTTGGAATGACTCATTGATTATCGGTGAAAAGAAAAACAAACCTTTGTTTTTTTTTCATTTTTGTCCAATCTTTTTTCTTTTTTTATATCTGAAAAATCCATTTGCCATCTTTGTAGTCTTGGTATGTCAAACAACATGGCTGATTGAATCAATATACTGGTGGTGAGAAAACTGTAGAACCGGTGGAAAGTAGTCTAGCAACTATTAAAAATCATTAGACCGGTAAGGTATACACGTGCATTTCTGTTAGTTATTAGATATTGCCAGTAACGATTTGCAGAAAATTTTATTCAATGAGAAAATATGTGTCCTAGTCGCTATAACTATTCTGATGACATTACCTCATTCCACTGTGTTCAATATCTAAATGTTATAATATGGTTATTTTTTGCAGTATCTTCTACTTAAAGTGCCAGTAATAAATTAATCTATATTTATGGTGATGTACCAGTTTATTATTTTTATCTAGATTACCTTTATCTCTTTAAACTAGACAAAGATTATGCAAAACAAAATAAGTGCTCTTCAGGCAATACCAAATTTTGAATTTGTACAGGTTTGCCAGGCGTTATAAACATTGTGTACGGTATATATTATTCTATTTACAGAAGTCCTTTGAGAATTGTACTATTCCAGGAGCAAGAGCAATTACCAAACTCTTTTCATACAATTTGCATGGCTCTAGCACTCATGTAATAATGTCCATTTGTTTAAGCTAAGATCATTAAGTTATCCAATAACAGTCGTGCTGCTTATTTTAAAGTTATTGAATTTGAATACATCTGTGTAGCTAAGTGCCGAAGTTGTGGCATGAACATATCGAAGCAAAGAATAGACAATGACTATGTTTTATGACACATATTCTCAAAATACACCGTAATAGATATTGGTGGGTAAAACTAAACAAACTTCAATACTTTTCACAACAGACTTTCACCAGAGTAGCCGAGACCATGAATAACAATCCTGAAAAAAACATTACACATCGCGCAGTGTTTAAGACTCAAGACTGCTATATCCTAAGCTGTGGTATATAATACACTGTATTCCATCATGTCAGTGAGAAAGATCTCTTGTTGTTAATCAGCAAGAGTAGCCTATGTGGCATAAGTTGGTCCCTTCTGAGATAATGTGTCAAAATAACCATGTTTGACATACAACAGTCAATGATTATTAATTAATCAATGTGCTCCAGTGGTGGTGTTAAACTTTCAATTTTTGTTTTAATAATTTTATCTCACTTTTTTTAATGTCTGGTAGTACATATATGTCTTTAACAATTTGTTTTTGAATATAATGAAGATACTTTTTGAACAGAAACAATTTACAACTATATTGAACTGACAGAATAAATGCCAACAATTTTGTAGACTTGTTTGACTTGAAGATGTATAGGGTTTGACTGCAAAAACATCACTGGTAAATTGGAATGTGCAACAGCCTGTGATAATTAATGAAACTGGAAACATCTGCTTGGTATTACAATTATAGACACTGATATAATGATACTGAAACATGATACTCCATGGTGTAGTGGTTAACGCTTCAGACTACAGGCTGGTAGAAACAGTGTTCGAATCCAGCCCAGAATGAGTGCTCCGTCAGGCTCAATGGGTAGGTGTAATACCACTATGTCCACAACTGATTTAACAAAGGCTGTGGTATGTGCTATTCTGTCTGTGGGAAAGTGCATATGAAAGATCCCTTGCTACTTATCAATTTGGAGTAGCAGGTTTCCTCTCTCATACTAACACTAACTTCTGTCATGGCTGGACTGTGTGACCACGACAGACGTGTTTGAACCGTAATTGGATATAAGCACGTAAATAAGTTATAACTAACTAACTAGCAGAGACGCGAAGAACAAGAGTCAAGACATAGAATACTAAACGAGTTCCCGTGAGAGACCGTTTATCTATATAACGAGTGTGTTTTCAATCGTGCATTAACGAGCGAAAGCAAGTCAATGCACATTTAAAACACATGAGTTGTAATAAACGGTATCTTATATAATATTCTATTTATTACAACGCACTCAAACAAAGAAAAAAACAAGTTATATAACAGAAATAAGCTGACAGAAACAGACTCAAAAGGGCTAAAGGATTGAATAATATTTTCTCATTTGTTCTTTTTCAGTGTGATGTTATCAACATGAAGTGAAGTATAACACAGTTTAACAGATTGTGTTCAACCAAGTATAGCCGCAGTCATTGGACCATTACAATGTGTGCAATAAAGTACACCTGCATTGATTGGACCTTTCATTAAGGATCATGTTCAACAAAGTACCACAGCAGTCATTGGACCATTCAAATGTGTTCAACAAATTACTCCAGCATTAATTGGACAGCTGTGATTTTCAACTGCTCTGGTCTTGAATAAATCTTTGTTTTCATTGGTTCAGAACGATATAGCATAGTCTCAACCAAATGATAACTGTACAAAGTTATAATAAGCAGTTCTCAGGTCATACATATCTTGCCAGTTATATTTGTTGAGTTTTTTCATCTCCAAAAGATAATCTTAGACATTGGAATTGGTTGATTAACTCATAGAACTGTTTTGTTTGTTTGTTTGTTACATTAACTAGCAGGATTTGTCTATGCACTTCAACTATTTGATTGTCTTGTAGTTTACAGATGTTCATAAAGAATTGGACAGAATGCAGGTGATAATGTGAAATCCACAAATGTTGCCAAATCCCACTTCTGACACCAAATTATGTTGACGACACCAAGTTATGTTGGCTTTAAACTATCTATACAAAGTCACAGTGTGTTTACGAGAGTTGGTCAGTCACTCAACTAACACAACAGACACTGCAACAATAAATCTAACCAATCCAAGAAAAGGTAGGAAACCAAAGTCACAAAGGGCTATGTGTTTTGAGCTTTGGTCAGTACAGGTTGAAGACTCTACGTTTAATGTTTATCATGACTGCTGATTTGTTAAGTTGATAACTGATGGGTCAGAATAACATTAAGTACTACAGACATGTTGAAGTTTTAATTGTATGTCATGACTGCTGCTTTGATCAAGACTGCTGCTTTGATAAGTTAATAACTGATGATCCAGAATAACATTACTACAGAGATGTGGATGTTTTCATTGTATGTTAAATATGTTCACGATACATAACAATTTCTAGTCAATACGAGACTGCCAAGCAGTGGTACTCTGTGTTAAATTAAGCTGTCAGTGTGTGTGTATGTGTGCGTGCATGTGTGTGTGTGTGTGTGCGAGTGTGCGTGCATGTGTGTGCGTGTGTGTGTGTGTGTGTGCGCGTATGAGCATCAATCATAGTCTTTACTATATTGTATAATTAATTATTTCTTTTACATGATGTATATGGGTGGAGCAGGGGTGGGACCATGCCACAACCCCAACTTTTCAGAATTTTTACAAAAAAAGGTTTGTTTATCATATAGTTTAACTTCGATAATTCAAATTGGAAGGGGTTGTTGATTTTACTTACTTTTTAAAATTTCACACCTCCCCCTCCCACCACACTTTTTAGAATGTTTACCAAGATATGGTTTTTGCCATAGAATTTTTTAATGTTTACATCTGCCCCTCTCCCCCACTCTACTTTCACTTACCCACACCCCAACCCCCACTTTTTACCATGCTCCATGCCCACTGTGCGAATGTGACAAGCTCCGAACAATTGTAACAAGCTCGACAATGGGATTGTTTAAAGGGATTATCAGTGTGGGATATTACTGGTGCAGATCCAGGGAGTTTACCAGGATCGAAATTCCCCATTTTTTAGGTACGGTATCTAATTTTTTTATGTCTGTAGTGTGACTTCCTCCCTTGTATAGTAAAAACAAAAACACTGTCCTTGTTTACATATTATTATTAATTGCATACTTTTGTTTTATGAATTAAATATCAAGTTTAAACTGACGAACTTTGCGGAAACGGAAACTCTATTAACGTGCCCATATCCGCTAAAGGTTCAGGCACGTCTATCCTGGGCACAAGTTTTGACTTGTGTCAGGTCTCCTGCCCAGGACAGAATGAACTTTGCATGACCCCTCATCCTGATAAAATTCGCTGAGCGTCTCAAAAAGTCTTTTAGGGGGTCATTAATAACAATTCTCTTTCTCCTCGAGGGGGTTAAATCCAGGGTGTCTAGCAACATGACAATATGTGTCTCTCGTTTTAGCTATACAGTCAAACCTGTCTTAAGCAGCCACCTAAGACAAGTGGCTGCTTAATACAGGTCATAATGAACTAACATTGATGATTTGGTAGAATATTATGTTGGCCCTTTAAGACAGGTGGTTGCTTTTTTATTTTTTTTAGACAATATTTATTAGGTACAAACGTGCGTACATTGAGGATTGACCAACAGGCAATGCCTATATTAAGGTCTCTCCCCACATTTTACAATTGACAATTCGTGCGTTTGTTTTGGTCTTGATGTTGGTCACAAGATGTAGGCCTACATGTCTGCAGTATACAAGACAATGTGCGACATTTTGTGAAGAAAAGTAAAAGTAAAAGTAAAGTTTGTTTCATTAAACGACGCCACTAGAAACACATCGATTATAAATCAGCGGTTATTGGACGTCAGACGCATGGTAATATTGACACATAGTCACAGAGGAAACCCGCTGCCGCCACATAGGCTACTCTTCCACCTGGAGCGAATGTTTATGTTTGCAGTATAATAATGGACTATAAGTGGGGACATGTATATGAATATGGTCCTCTATAGGTAAATATTAGACCCCAACCCCAGGGACGGTAGTTTCATATTAGAACCTCACCTCCAACCCCCACAACCTGACCACGATAATATATGCTATGACAGAATAATTATTGTGCTGACTCAGTGAGAACACCAAACTGTCGGCGTGACGTCGGCAGGAAAACACGTTAATTTCGCGCTCAAATAATTATTACAGATATATGAGAACTGCCCCGACAACTTTCGATTAATCGGCACATCACTCGACATTTGCCATACAACGATATCAGAGATCTATACTGAGCGCAAGTAGAAACTTTACACTGCGTAAATTTGACCACACAAATTAAATACAGGGTGCATGACTATAAAACTGCTATGTAAGGATTTCGATATTATTTGAGAAAGCAATACAGATTGACACAAGTCGATGTGGGGATCAATTTATTGCTTATTACCGCCTGATGTGACCCCCTAAAACGATTTTCACATGATGAGATCGTGGCAAGTTCTGAAGTCAATAACACGTGTGGCCGCCTCGCGCATCGTCGCCATTGGTTGATCAGTGCCTGCCCAAGAGCTTGAAGGGTCTGCGATGTGTTGACCTGCTGTCTCAGTCGTCTTCCCAATTCATCCCAAATATGTTCGATGGGATTCAAGTCTGGTGAACGGGACGGCCAATCCATGACGTTGATACCGGCGTTTCGCAAGATCGCTGTATGGGATGTAGCGTTGTCTTGTTGAAATGTCAATCCTGGACTGTGTTGTTGCATGAACGGCAGCAGTTCCGGTGTCAACACTTGATCACGGTATTGTGCGGCAGTGAGGTTGCCCTGGA
>JAULBR010103245.1:0-10945 GCA_032355825.1 Melanodrymia aurantiaca | reverse complement strand
CGACTGATTTTGCTGTGGCGATCACCCACGACCTCTGCGACCAGTCGCACGCTCTTTGTACGATTTACCCACGATTGTAACATTTTTCGGTCGCAGCTAGGTAGTAACCTGGTTGCAAGCCCAGTGTGACTGGGCTTTTAACTCAGTCCGAAGTTAATGTCAGAAAAAGAACTATAAAACTATGTGTTTTATACAAGTTTGGTTTGGACTAGGATTCCTAGTAATAGGTATGTAGTTCCTATATTTACATGTGTCAGACCTATATTCCTACGGACATATTATCTATTCCTATTACACCGGTCTGTCTGCCTGTCTTCTTATCTCTCAGTCGGTTTGTCTATGTCTGTTCGTCGGTATTATTTCCGTCTTTTAGCCCTCGAGATATCGAATATGCACAGCACATAGTTGTTTTTCTTGCTCTAGTTACTCTCTATTCTACAGTGCATTTCTCGCTCCTTGAGAACCAGTTATTATCTGGTGTGCTTATAAACGCTTTCAATTAAATTCGGGGTTAATGCTCCCTGCCTCATAACCAACAACACAGCTGCAGAATGGTGTATTTATTTCCCCCATTCATTGTTGGGTCCCGAGATGGCGGGTGTGACCGTGTAAATCGTACTAGAAATAGATACATGTAACACACATTTTGTCATGTATTTGTACCGGTGTAATAGGAAGAGAAGTCCGTAGGAATATAGTTCCGACACAATGTATAATGCTATAGGACCTACATACCTATAGGATTCCTAGCCCAAACCAGACTTTAATAAAACACATAATTTTATTGCATCTTTTCTTACATTAACTCTAAGACTTGTAGGTAATATTAATAACTCGTTTTAAGGATCAGGCTATTCGTTTAATTCCGTAAAGATTCATTTTATTATTGAATCCGTTTTGTTACGTTATTACCGGGCTTGCATTCATTCCTGTCAGACTTGCTTTCCTTTTTCACCTGACCTATTTGATATTGATGGATTGATTGGTATATGAATGTATAGATATCTTCTCAGCATGGCGTACGTCGTACGTCTAGTTCATGCACTTCATTGCTCGACATCTTGTGTCGTGAATGAACAGTCGGCATCAGGGAAAATAAAACAGCCACAGGCAACACATCTAAAATGTTCGTGCTCATCGTGGAACAGGTGGCATATACAAGTAGACAACCGCCATCCTGCTCCAGTTATTTGAGAGTTATGTCATTTGACCATGTGACTTTCAACTCATTGTGTTCATTGACCATGCAGGGGCCGGTTTAATGGAGAGGTTATAACGTCATTTGCGTTATGACATTACACTACGATTGCGTAAATGACAATATTTGAGGACAATGAAGCGGTCACAGTGGTCAATTTAGTATCATGGCCGCTGTTATCGATACACCCAACTGCGGCAGCGCAATCGTTAGGACAACGTTACGCTATCATTGCGTTAAGCAACGCCCTTTAAACCGGCCACTGGTCGATCAGTAACGTTGTATATTATGTGAGAGTGAGAGTGGAGCTGGGGGTGGGGAGGGAGGTGTCAGTATGGTTAGGATATATTAGTATAGAGGATTCCTACAACGCGTCATATGTACCACAAACCCAATGTGCTTATATCCAATTAAGGTTCAAACACGTCTGTCATGCTCACGCAGAGCAGCTGCCTCGACTACCTGTCCAGCACAGAAGTTAGTGTTAGTATGAGATAGGAAACCCGCTACTCATATTTAATAATTAGCAATGGATCTTTTATAAGCACTTTCCGACAGACAGGACAGTATATACCACGGCCTTTGTTATACCAGTCGTGGACAACATTCGGTGTAAGTGTAAGAGTGATTTCTCCGCAAGTCTCAATGGGTAGGTGTATATTGAGCCTTGCGGAGCAATCACTCTAGGTTAGAGTCGGTACTTGGATTAAACATTGCATATGTCACGAATGGGATTCGAACCCAGTACCTACCAGTTTTAAGCCCGATGTGTCAATCACTACACTACGGATTAGCGGTTCAAATAATACGAAATGAATCAGAACGTATTTATATAAACGTACATAATAATTCTATAGATAAAAATAAATCTGAAAGGAAAATAACACAAGATAATGATTTTATAAACACTGCATCTGGGAACATAACATAATTATACAAAGAAGAATAAAATCATTTAGTTAAAATTAATACTTTGTCAATAGATGTGTTTTCAGATTGTTTAAAACTGATTACTGTTGTGTGGTTTCTAACGTGAATTAGTATTGCATTCCATTATACAACGATATTGTAAGTCATTCACCCGAGGCTGTACACATTTAAAACTTCCTATCCCATGTGGAAACACACCTTATTTTATTCACATTTTCAAAGGAGAAAAAGCACTTTGAATAGTCACGCTCCGTTGGAGATGTTATTTGACAATAATAAACCCAACATCTTTAAGAAATCGGTCGAGTCCAATCCAAAACATTGTGGGGGTGTCATTAATGAAACATCAGACGTGTAATATTATACTGTAGTTTAAAACAAACTCTGAAGTTACATAGTTTACATTAAAGAGTGACGGTTACAATTAACATGAATTAGACACCATGTCCACGAAGCATGGTCATCTGGTACACGTCTGCACTCCCTGTATCACGGGATAATGCTGCGTGTCTTTATAACCAGCAATGAATTATAATGGCGACCTCCCTTCGTTTAAAGATCTAGCATTTGACGCGACCCGTACATAACATAACAAGGTTGGTGAATATGCATGTCGTGAAAACTATCTTGAAACAAAACATGCCAAAAGACAATGGACAGAGGGGTCGGGGAAAGCATACGATGCTGAGTGCAATGGTTCCTGGTACACAGTATGACAACAAACAAGGAAAGGTGATTGGGAATTTCGCTATTTCAAATGAAATCGTTTGCTTCAATGTGGGAGGAACACGGTTTGAAACGTATCGCAATACGTTACATCGGTTACCCAACAGTCCACTTGCAAAACACGACTTTCTGCAGAAACACTACAGAGAGAAACATAATGAATACTTCTTTGACAGAGATCCGGATGTGTTTAAGGCCATCATGAATTACCTGAGGACAGGAGAGTTGCATCTTCCGTCCTGGGCATGTGGAGCTTCCGTGAAACTTGAGCTGGAGTTCTGGGGAGTGGAGGAGGATGAGATCGAGGTTTGCTGCTGGAACAGCTACAGCTCATGGAACTCCACACTGGAGGCGCTTAGAGAACTCGAGAAGAACCGCATGCTGGCAGTTGGTGATGCTGGCCAGACCAGTAATAACAGAGGCGGTAAATGGACCAAATTCCAACTTGCGGCTTGGAAAATGCTCAACAGTCCAATGTCATCGATGGCAGCTAAGGTAATAAGAGAGGATAAATGTTATGTGTTGTATTTGACAAATCGCCGACGTTAGTTCCCGTTTTACTGTCAAAAATTGAGGTTTACCGGCTACGGGGAGCCGAGATAGTAAAACGGATAATTGCGAATGTAAAAATCAGAAATAGCATCGGCAATTTGTCAAATACAACAGTTATTCCCATTTTAATTCAATAAATGAGTTTTGTTTAGTTTTGTTCTTATAAACATATGCATTTGATGTTCATCTACCTCTTGATGCATTTTTCACAATTTCAATTTTGGGGAGAAATTTAGAATTATATATGCACATATCCAAATTAATTACCTGATAATTACAAACAAATTACCTACATTCACAAATGTAGCAAGGATTAATATCAGTTACAAAAATATTAATGAAAAATATATAATCACAATTTCGAAAATATAATCTCACACTTAAACGTCAAAGACTCGGGGGACCATGAAAAAGAAACAGATGTTTTGAACTACTTGTAACCCATAACACTGTACATGACATTGTATACAAGGCACCCATTTTTACTTTAGAGTTAGAGCCGTATAATTAAACGGACACTGTTGTCATACAAATGTGTTTCAAGTCTTAAACAGGAAAGTCTAGAGCTGTTACATAAATCAAAACGACACAACATTGACATGGCCAAATGCGTATCTCTGCACAAGGCAGAATGGTATGCACTTTCGAATTACTGCAAAAGCAGTGATTGTATCGGGAGTTTTGTCAATAGATAGATAGATGCTAGACAAATGTGGACTAAGGGTGAACTAATCTTAACAGAAACCCCTGAGTGCTGACATCGGAAGTAATGGGCCACACGGCGCACTCTGATAAACCAGAATACCATACTGACAGCTACCATGACTACACACCTATATAGATACATAATATTATGACGTTATCGGTGCTCGCCATGTGATGACATGTCCTCCAATACTGTAAACACCCACAGCAGCTGATGGATACTACCTGAATAACTACAACAGTACAGCAAACAGATAGTTAATCGTATCGTCACTGCTGGTCCCGACGTTTTGTCAACAAGCGAACGAAAAGAAATCCTACTGTATTTTACTCATTTTGTGTTTCGGCCATAATTGATTGTATTGACAAAACGTCGCGTATGAATAATTATGTAAAGAGGTAGAAAGCAATCTCATAAATTCGCAATCGTGCATTTTGATTTTACAGGGAAATGTATTTGTAACAGCCAATCAAATTGCTTTATGTAGGGTGAATTAAATTATATATAGCGGACATTTGTGTTCGGTTTGGTCAACAAGAATCGCATATGTGAGGTGTTCCTGTGCAGACTTATACTTATGTATGTCAATTATTAATCAACATTAAATTACTGGCGGATAGTTAATTAATTGACTATAAAGAAATAATAGAGATATCGAAGATTGTATGCTATTGTAACAGTATATTGGTATATTACATAAATGAATGAATGTATATTCATGCTTATATTTTCTTCAGATATATGGAATTCTATCGTTCCTGTTTGTCGGCCTATCCATCTTCTCCTTCTGCGCAGAGACGCACGAGGCATTCCAGGTTTCCAAGGAGACCATTAAACCAAACACATCTTACCAGACAGACCCCAAGAGTGGTGAATCACAAACTCAGATACACCCAGCTTTGTTTATCATTGACATCGTCTGCCTTGTGTTTTTCATCTTTGAATTCATCTGCCGTTTTGTATTTTCGCTAAACAAATTACAGTTTTTTGTTTTGCCTCAGACTATACAAGACCTGATAGCCTTGATTCCGGACATGGTAGAGGTAATCTATCGTGTGTCCTTGGGAGCTTATCACACACAAAACATCAACGAAGTCGTCAAACTGCTGAGGGTAGTGCGAATTGTCAGACTATTTCGACTAATGAATCATGTAACCGGACTTTGGATTCTATTCTACACGCTAAAAGCCAGTGTGAAGGAACTCCTTTTGATGATGTTGTTTCTATTTGTTGGTATGATGGTGTTTGCATCTCTCATCTACTTTGCAGAGGATAGGACCGTGTTCTCGAGCATTCCTCAGAGTTTCTGGTGGGCCCTTATCACAATGACTACCGTGGGATACGGGGACATGTATCCCGTGACTAAATGGGGATACCTCATTGGTTCATTTACTGCCATTTCCGGCTTGATTATGATTGGCTTCACTGTCCCTGTGTTGGTAAACAATTTTATTCTATATTACAATCATACATCATCATCACTTGTGCGCGAGGAAAAACGAAAACAAAAAAAGGAAACTTCGAACAACGGTTTACTGGCGACTACACATTGTTTTAAAATAACTAAAGAAAAGGCTCGCAATGATAAATGTTCCGCAGGAAACGAATCACAATCCCTATTGTTTTCACAGATATCACGTGATTCCAATGATGAAGTTTTACGAGAAACAACAAACGAAAAAAATAACAGCGAAATTGATGTGACCAAAAATGTGTCTCGTGAATAATTTGAAGGATATTTTGTGTTATTTACAGGAAAATACTACGTTAGGCTATTTGGTTGATTGCAAAGTACATGTATTTGGCATATATTTCCCCGCAAACTGTACTATTTTAGCTTGATCCATAGAGCTGATGTAAGTAAGCAACCCAGTAAAATTGTGTGACTTGCAGGACTAAAAATCCTATAGGCATGTAGGTCCGATAGCGTTATACATTGTGTTGAACCTATAATCCTACAGACTTGTATTCCTTTTACACCGGCATAACAGGCGTCCGTGAGGAATTGAAAACTGGCTTGATATATAATTATGACTGATTACTTGGCCGGTGTAATAGCAATAGAAGTGCGTAGGAATACATGTATAGGTCCGACACATACATGTACCTAGGAATCCTATAGTTCAAACCAAACTTTTATAAAACACATAGATTTATTGCGCTTTTTCTTACACTAACTCTATATGACTTGGAGGCAATATCTTATTTTATGGATCAGACTATTTTGTTTCATTCAGTAAAGATTTATTTTATTATTTAATCCATTTTGTTATGATATAAGCGGACTTGCGTTCAAGCACCGACATAACAGGCGTCCTTGAGGAATTGAAAACTGACTTGATAGATCAGATAGTTATGACTGATTACTTGACCGGGCTTGAGGCTGCGGGGATCGTACACATTGATAGAGATGTGGACCTTGCAGCAGATGCGATGGACGTTAACGATTAACATTTAGGTGTAAAGTTGTCTTATCATCCGCTAAGACACCTTAGCTGTTTCGAGTTTTACATGGCGGCAACATCTACCAACACGAAACTGATAAATGCTGCACTTTACAAAGAAAGTTATTTTTGCTATACTAAGGCACTACCAGAGATATGTCCCTCTGCATGGCAAAATAAAAATAATTAACTCCAATAAAATGTTTTCAGCGGCATTATTAATATGATACATCTTATAGAAACATACCAAAGGTTCTATACAAGAGACCACTACAAATATTAATTTAAATGCTGAGCATGAGATGCACGAAAATGTCTACGAAACTTCTAAACATATGGATATATAAAGAAACGGTAGATGCCGTCCAATATTCAATCAAAATGTACCGTGAAAGCCATTAATTACACTGCAGGTCGAAATGCCTTCGAAAGACTTAAAGGGACAGTCCCGAGTACCAAAGAACTTAAGCATCTAATGCTATTTGTAACATATTTGTGGCTAATACAAAAATTAATATTTACTTTCGTTTTATTGCTGACAATATCAATATGTATCAATTATGTACATCAATGCGTTTATTGTATACATATATGGTCGTTGTACATTCCCCTACATTAATTTAGTACGTACTAAATTATTTTGAGCTACTATAACAGTTTGGATGTCCAGAAACACATAGGTTATACACATATTGATATTGTAGGTAATAATAATGTAAGTAAACGTTAATTTTAATCATATGAATTACTCTATTAGCCAGAAATATGTTACAAATGGCACAAGACGCGCACGTACGGTGGCACAAGACGCGCACGTACGGTGGCACAAGACGCGCACGTACGGTGGCACAAGACGCACACGTACGGTGGCACAAGACGCACACGTACGGTGGCACAAGACGCACACGTACGGTGGCACAAGACGCGCACGTACGGTGGCACAAGTCGCGCACGTACGGTGGCACTCCTCTTACATGGCGGGATTGTACCTTTAAGCATAACGTATTTTTAATGATAACAGGGAATCAGCTATAAAAGCATGGAAGATGAAAGTGTGTTTGTTTAATGACACAACTGGAGCACATTAATTAGTAATCAGCATCTATTGGATGTCGGACCACAGTTGTATGAAAACATGGCCTCTGTTTCGTTATTTAGAATTATGACATATTCCTAACTACAAGTGTCTGTGGATTAAAATGGTACTACCATTTTTTTTTACGGCTGGGATTAGATCCCTTACCACTTAAGTAAATAAAAAAATACCACAAAGTATTTCACTTCCACTAAAAAATATCATTAAAAATTCAATTTATTACAGGATATTAAATTATTTAAAACAAATTAATTTAAAGAAACAAATAATTTGATGGTTGTTGATTTAAAACAATGAATACATGCAGATTAAAATATGTTTTGTGTCCATGATGACCACTTAAAAACTAATTTACAATCAGGCCCATATAATTTAGGGGTCGGGGTCAGGGCAGGGGTCCATGCGAACCAATCCATAGGAAACAAGTATTTAAAAAGCATGATATTAGGTCCACATGATAAAACAATATTAAGTTGATATTGAATTTCCACTTTTTTTTCTAAATGACAAAACAAAATGAACAGCTGCAGAGAATGAATGGTACAAGAAGTTCCGATATAATCACTATTTCTACAACCACATTAAGGATAATTAAAGCCACAGTTCAGAGTTTTAACATGATGTGTCCCTGCACTGGTGCAGATAACGCTATTTGTAACATATTTCATTTTTATTATTAATTAATATTGAAATTTACTCTAAACCATATTAATATTGCCCCATAACCGCATGTTCGCTATGTTTAAATTTCGCGAACGATCATCGCCTTAGGGTAAGTACATTATATAAGTGATAAAATTATGCATGCTTACATTGTACATATCGAGAATTGTGATTGGGCGCAAACTACGCCAAAAATTAACGCACGCGAAATTTTCAGTTTACAGTACATCTTATTGCTTTCAATAAATACATGTACAAGTACATCGAATGCATTTGTAGTAGCTTAATACGATGTTTTGTGGAACAGGCCCCAGATCACTACCTTACATTATATAAATATGATTCTTGGCTGGCACGTGACCTGTTTGAAAAAGGTGAACATGAAGTTAACAAATTGCCGATATTGCAAGCACCAAGATGTTAATTTAAATAATAAAGAGCTAGAAATATGTTACAAATAGTATTAGCTTCGAAAGCACGGTTGCATTCGTCTTTAAACAAAGACATTTTTCCACAACCTGAAATGCTTAGCCCGATTTAGGACAGAAAGGTAGATCAAAGGCCACAACAGATGAATTAATGCCTATATACATGTTTGAGTGTGAACAGTAAGGCCGAGTGATTATCAACCGAAAAGATTTCATGCATATAACTATAGAAACATATCATATTTCATTATACTTGAAAAACAAATGTTTGGCCATATTTCATAAATGTCCAGCATATTTTCAATGATACCATGGATTTTACTGGTTTTATGCGACATTCCAGGCGTATATTTTAAAATTATGGAATTCCAGGACATTCATTGACTGTCAGTGACACATAAGAACCCCAAAGTCGGAAATGATAAATGTTATCATGGAACATAATGCACAATACGATTATTCTTACTTTTTTTCATGGTAGAATAACATTCAAATTCTAATGGTATTATTATATACCGGGTAAATGTATTTCGATTTTTATTAAGTGTTTCGTGCTCTTTTATTACATGTACACAATGTAATTTTGCCGACAAGGGCCCGGTTGTTCGAATCCTGGGTTAACTTAACCACAGGTTAACACTATCCATGGGTTAAATTCCTTAACCCAGGGTTGGCTAAACACAGGTTAAAAGCTGGGTTAGGCTATATATGTAACTCATAGCGCTAACCAACGTTTGAACAATGCAACTTTTAATCAGTAGTTAAATTTAACTCGCGGTTAGGCACGATTCGAACAAGCGGGCCCTGATGTCTCGAATACAATGCAGGTCTCGGAGAGAACCCAACTGAAACATGCATCTGAAAAACCACAACACCCTGGTTGTAATTTACGTATTTACATCATTTAAATCCCAACAAATTGAAATAATGATCGGTATTTATTTTATAACACAAATCTGTTAGAACTAACAGAACCAGTGTCTATCAAGCATCTGTGAAAAGAGAACCTTCCCGATTGTTATTAAAGTATTTACGGTAATATGCAAATATAACCTTCCACATTGTTATTTACGGTAATATGCAGACCCAGTTAAAGTGGCATACATGTACATACATGTATACAACTTGACAAACACGTACCATACTTTGACGATATAATACAATCAAGCCGGTTTGTGACACTACAGACATCTAGTTGAATATAACCTTACTGATTACAAATACAGTTGAATCCCGTTGGCTCGAACACCGTCGGTGCTCGAGAAACTGTTCGACCAATCGGGTAGTTCGACCCAAGCATCAGCTACTTAATATAATAATTTAATTCGGGACTTCGATCTTGGTTCGAGCGTTACCATGTATTCGACCCTTCCGCGTTCGAGCCAACGAAATTCTACTGTACATTAATAGAAAGTCAAAGAGTTAATACAATACATTAAGACAAAGTCAAAGAGTCAATATAATATACATTAGAGAAAGTCAAAGAGTTAATACAATACATTAATAGAAAGTTAAAGAGTTAATACAATATACATTAGAGAAAGTTAAAGAGTTAATACAATACATTAAGAGAATGTTTAAGATGGCGTTACTAGAGCACATTGACTAATCTAAAGATTTACAACAACTAGAGCACTTGATTTGTTATTCGATGTTAAATGAAAGACAATATCTTTTTTACATATAATCTCAGAAAATATGGTGGTAAAAGCAAGCCAGTCTTTTCTCTACGTTTTTTTCTTTTTTTCTCTACTTGTATTAATTGTCAGGTATTGTAATGTTCCCCTATCACAATGCAATAATTACATGAATTACAGATTTAACAATCTTCAACTGTTTAAAGCAAAATGTCTTTCGAAGCCGAGTCATTTTTCTAATAATAATATTGACAAGACTTGTTTTCTTTCTTCGCATTGGTTCATTTTGGTTGTAGTATATAAAATTGATGTGAAATATATGTTAAAATTACTCATGCTGTGATAATGGCCTTGATTTTGAATGCCATTACGAGGTAAAAGTAAAGTAAAGTTTGTTTTATTTAACGACACCACTAGGAACACATCGATTATAAATCAACGTTTATTGGACGTCAGACGCATGGTTATATTGACACATGGTCCCAGAAGAAAAGTAAAGTTTGTTTTATTTAACGACGCCACTAGAAACACATCGATTATAAATCAGCCGTTATTGGACGTCAGA
>JAULBR010103234.1:0-10946 GCA_032355825.1 Melanodrymia aurantiaca | reverse complement strand
TACGTCTTTGCGTTCGCGAGAAATGCTGCCGAATACAATTTTTTCAAAAGTTACAATGTCGGCGGTTTTGCCCATATATGTATTCCTTTTCAGTGATCCATGACTAGTCCATCAAAGGTCGTGGTGTGTGTTGTTCTGTCTGTAGTATTCTGCAAGAGAAGCCCGTGTGACCATGTGTCAATGTAACCGTGCGTTTGATAACCAATAACCGCTGATTAATAAACAATGTGTTCGAGTGGTGTCTTTAAAGAAATAAACTTCTGTATAATTATTAACATTTTATGTTCACTAATTTACTCATGTTTTCAATATGAGGTGAAAACTGCAGCCAAAATGTTTTGCATGTTAAAATATAATACATATACTCGTATATAGCATTAGTGGAATATAATCCAATGGCAATGGATGGCTTACGCAGTATGGCAATTCATTTTCAATATGTATAATAATTTTTAACATATTGTATAATAATTTTGCACAGTATACCACATGTGCTACTATGGTCAGGATAGTTGCATGGTAAATGTCAATTAATAATTTCAAACATGAACCAGCTTCTTGGCCATTTATAAATGACACATTTTTTAATACGTTCAATTCTTGTGAGTAGCCTACAGGTCCTAAGAGCTCGAGATTCAAAGTAAATCCAATATGGCTACCAGAATCTATGACGCAGAATTACTAGTTAGGCTACTAAATATGAACCAATCTCTTATTCATTAAAAAAAACCTAACGTATTTTGAAAAAATGTTCATCCAATTCCATCAATCAGGCATAAAGTTAAAAAGTGAATGTAAATCCAAGATGGCCGCCACTTAGAGGTTAAATAACTCAATTTCCCAAAGGTTACGAAATGCCATAAATTGGATTTTGAATTACCACCACAAATAAACTAAAGAAATACAATTTGCACACCAAAATTCCAGGTTTTTTTAGACTATATTATACAGGAATATAAAAAGTAACAATTCAAACTACATACGGAACTATACTTCTGACATAAAATCTTTTGCTAAATTGCATTTTCACCAAACGAAGCATTGATTGTGAACTGTTCTCACATGAGATTTCCACTTTGTACATTTCTAGGGAATAATATCAAACGATGGATAACAGTATGTTACTACGATATTCCCCCAAATGCATGTTACAGTCTCTGGGACCATGTCTTATCGTAGGCTTAGTGGCTATATGGTGCAGCACATCCAGAGAACGAGGTAAAGAAGACTTGCTCTACGGATAGTGTCAGTCTGGCTCAGAAGTTGTTTCATCAGGGTTATACCATCCATCAAATGGTGAAAACTTTCAACAAGTTATATAGTAGACACTCAGAGGTTCTTTTTGATATGACGCACCATTGTCACAGATGAAACCCCATGCAAATTGCAATACATGTACCTTAATTTGACTTATTTCACACTTGGACAAGTTGGACCTTGGTATGGCGATTTCTATGCTTTTGATAAATTACAATAGTAAATTCACCAAACGGGGCTCACTGAGGAAGGAGGATCGATCCTTCGACCCCTCTAACCTCAGGTTGACGCTCTGCGTTGAACTACGTCCCACTCTCTGCCAAACCAAACATGTCTGATCTGTTTCAAAGTACTTATATGGAAGAAAACATTGATTACAAATAATTTATTTAAGTACGTATAATGGATAACGATTTCAAGACGGCGCAGGCGTTACAATGTATTTGTATACCCTATTGTTTTCTAAAAGCATACTTCAATTATAACAGGTTTCTTCTCCTTTTATTTGTCTGTTGTGGCTTCTTGGCGTGAACTAGCACTCGGTGTATCTATGCAGTCTTCCCGTGCCATCAAAGTCTATGTATAAAAACAGATTTAACGATTGCGATCTCAAACAACTAAATGGACTGTTTTAACCTCATCTAAGCGGATGCCACGTGTTGACAGAGGACTTGGACGACAGAGTACATAAAGCAATTAAACGTGTATCTCTATTGTAAAACTTTACCACACAAAGGATTATATTAATCAAAAGAAATCTTTGAAATAGAAACAACTGCGAAAATGGTACTATAGGCATAGTTGAACACACACCGGCTTCGTAGTCGATACTTGAAAAAAAAACCATTACAAACTTCCGGGAGCTGTTTGTTTTTGCAGTAATTTACACCGATAAATGGTATTTTATCCTGTTAAAGGAAACGGGCAAATGGTTACGACGAACTTACGGTTAACTAATGATAGTGACATTATAGCTAACAATAATAGCCGTGTGTCAATTTAAAAAAAACGTTACTGCAAATAAATGCTTTTTATGTAAACTATAATTTGGCAGCATGTTTGATGAGAGAAATGATCGTTAATGGTTTCAGAATCCTGAATAGTCCTATATAAAAGCGTTAAATTGTGCCGAATTGTCCGCTATTAAAACGCTGAATTGCATATTCTTAAAGCTAAAAATTGCTTGTTATAATATCGCTGAATATAGTTGCAGTTTTGTCTTATAACATCAACTCATCTGTTATGTATATCATGCTGAATGTCTGTTATACCAATAAACCATTCTCGTACACTTGATATCATCACTGTTTTGGCTGTGATTAGACGATACAATGCTAAATATCATGGGAAAAGAACAGTTGTACGTAGACGATAATGAGAACGAATTGCTCGGTAATCGATGTATCCATAATAAGAACGCCGTGAAGATTTATCGAATACCTGTAGTTTATATTAATTGCAAACATTGTGACTTATTACTTCAGACATAACATTACACTGGAAATAACTATGTCTAATAATGAACGGTCTTTATTGGGACGTATTTTCTTATACAATTATATCCATACCTTGCAAGCAAATATTTGTGAACTTTATATATTTACCATGTAATTAACGTGTAGTATGTGAATATAAGGCTAATTAAGTTTGCCTACGCGTGTGAAATTGTTTTAATGGTGTGTAATATACGTAACCATGCTATATAGTTATGATGTTGCTAATGTTCGTAATACCATTTAGAATCTGTGTATATCTTGTTATTTGTGACATCAGCATGTTTATGTTGATACAATTCAAGTAATGACGATGAAGCAATATGTTTATTTGTAATAATACCACAACTCGATATGATTCTAGTAAATGTCTTCGTTTTTTTAAACAATGTTTATTAACGTTTTTGTTACTTTAGGGATTGACCAACAGGCAATATTTATTAAACGACGTATCATTCATTTATGACATTTCAATCCACACATATTTACATATGTAGTAGTGTTGATATAAAGAGCTCCTACTGGCTTCAGCTAGAGGGAACGTCCCTTTAGCTCAGTTCGTAGAGCACTTGACTCTCACACAGAGGGTCCTGGTTCGCTTCTCCTCAGTGGAGGTTGAGATGACTGTTACACATATATAACAATGCCTTTATTAAATGTCTTTTTTATTAAGTATCTTATAATTGTTATTTATAAATATTAAAAACCCATCAGAAATAGCTCCAGAATGATTCTCTGAGCATCTACCTTTTAAAATGTTCCGGGGGAGCATGCCCCCGTCCCCCTAGACCTCTCGTGTGCTTCGGTACACATGATATAAATTTTGTTCTGCACCCCATCCCCCACCTCAAATTTGGCTGGCCTGCAAGTTCACTCCATCAAATCCAGCCACCCCACGTAATTTTTTCCTAGATCCGCCACTGATGTATTTTACATACACAAATTAATGTACATGTACTACTTTCTAATTAACCAAAAGGAGGCGTACAAAGAAACATCATTAAAAAAAGATGTACAAAAGCCGACATCAAAATCCATAATACATGTACATATATGTACATGTATATCTAAATTGTATTCAAACAATGGGCTCCAAATATTATATTTTCCAGGTTGAGGATGGTGGGTGGAACCAAATATATACCATACTTTAATGCATGTCTATTTTCCCTCGCGACAACTTCTCCGCAAGAAATCACGGTGTGACACGAACTAAAGATAAAGATAGCATTTGTTTGTTTAATGACACCACTGGAAGACATTGATTATTGGATGTCAAACGCACAGTTATATCGACACATGTTCACAGATAAAACCTTTTGCCGCCACATACATGTAGGTTAATTCTTACCGAGTAACAGTAATGGATCTCTTACATGCATGTATGTGTATTTTCTCACATATAGGATAGATGGACCAGTCGTGGATCTCGGGTTGGAACGGGAAATCACCCAACGCGTCCACCGAGGAGAATCGATTCTTCGAGTCATCGAACCTCAGGCGGGCGATTTTCCGGTTCTGACACGAACTCTAGGCATAATTTAAGTACTAGTATTTAAGGGATAACTATATAGCGTGACAATGATGTTCGATAAAATAATTATGCAAATCTCGAAAAATGCTTCTCCCTTTAAAGTGGCATACTTAGAAAATAGGTGGTAATCTACACCATCAGCTAATCAACTTAAGCCAGGCTGTGATAATTTAGAAATTTGTGACACTTTTCTCGCGTTTGTGTCTGATTTGTATAATGGTGCCGTGAACATGTTTTGAAAGTGGCTTAGCGGTTTGTGGTCTGGGTATCAGGAATAGCTTTCTCGACTTTTGGTACTTCCGTGTTAAAGGAGCTGGGTGTAGATCAGCGCAAGAGCGTCCACCTGGGGTTCGATAGGTCGACGGATCGATCCTCCTCAGTGGACCCGTTCGGTTATTTCCCGTTCCAGTCGATACTGGGATTAAGCATCCCATATCCTATATACGGAAGTGCTGGTGCTAAACCCGATGCGTTAACCACTGCGCTACGGAGGCCGGTTTAACAGCCAATGCCTCATGATTAATTAATCAAAGTGTTCCAATGGTTTCGTTAAGTATTCGATTATCAGCAAGAATGGTTATATGCACTCTCCCGTCTAGATGGAGTGAGATCTATTATGTATCCCAGTGGCCGGAACGACTGTCCGAGATGTGCAGTTAATTTCCTCATTAGACCTGTTAGAAGAAGATTGTATACATTTTAAATGATACAACCATTAAAGGGACAGTCCCGACTTTTAAGACGAGTGCCACCGTTCGTGCGCGTCTTACGCCAGTTGTAACATATTTCTGGCTAATAGCGAATTTCTTATTATTAAATTTAATATTTACTTACATATTATTACTTACAATAATTATGTGTTACAGTATAATGTGTTTCTGGTCATCCAAATTGTTATAATAGCTTACTGTATCGTTTTGTCTAAAATAATACCGGCTGAATCAAGATTATGTGAAGTGATATTTTCTGTGGAGATATCGTAGGAGATATCACAAATTATAATCCCAGCGATATATCCTGAAAAGCCTCTAAAGAATATTTAATACCAGCATACAGTAGTTTTATACAATGTTTTTGTTCGGTTTTAAATAATATTGAATAATATATTTCTTGCTTTACGTTCTATAGGTTAATGAGATTGTCTGGTCGAGACTTGTAAGAACCGATTAGTAAGATACTTTTCAAATGTGGCGAGGAACCATTCATTGGTGAACTATCAAGAGAAAAACTTACAATCAATACTGATCATTTATTTAATCGTATTAAATATTTCTGTGGGATACTAATCGGCTTAGCCCACAGACCGTTAACGTCTGGATGGACTAATCTGTGTAGAATCTGGCTGTTAATGGCCGCAGTGCACTTGCAGAACTTATAACACTTTTATACAGTTATAGCCGAGATCATAACCCAAATAGCTCCACAAACGTCATCAAGTAACATAACAAAATAGATTACGCAAACATTAGTCGCTAATATCCCGGGGCTGTACATTTTATCTTATATGAAAATAACGTATGAAAACAAAATGGCACTTGATCTGACCTCGCATGCCAAAGGGGAAGTGGAAGCTGTCAAAACTGTCTAGCTGAGTCAGTGGATCACGACCGGAACATCTTATTGGATTGTGCTGCCATCTTGCTGTATTGTTTTCTTGGAAGGACTGATGAATGCCAAGTGGGCACGCGGACATGTACTAATTAATTTTGAAGAGGAATCTTGGAACATATTGTTATTGTGATCTTCTGGCTTCTTTTCCGGGTTTTTCTATAATTATCCTTCAATTCTCTCTCTCTCTCTCTCTCTCTCTCTCTCTCTCATAGACATAATATATGTGCGTTACTACCCACACCTAAAACCTAATACGAGATCTAGACATAACGCGATAACCACACAATTAAAATCACAATACATGACGCTAAACTGATTTTACGATGCATTATACAAGCAAATTGGACGCATTTAATTGCACTGAATCAAGGAAGTCGTATAAAAATGGGACGATTTAATCTGATCGTTGTTGCATAGTATATATTTGTGATTTCCCAGCGGTCAGCCGCAAGTAGTACCTGAAATCTCGCGAGAATTGCCTACGACGAGGTTCAGACGTTATGTCATGGAAGATCACAATATGCATTTACACACTTGGGTGATATCAGTTTGATCCGTCATAAAGTTTTATGAAGATTGCTATCAGTACCAGACTTGCATAAATCATAAAGTTTTATGTTTCTTTTTTCTTACATCAACGCTAAGACTTGGTCGTTTTATGGATCAGGCTATTCGTGTCATTCCGTAAAGTTTCCCTTTATTATTTAACACATTTTGTTACGATATTACAGCGGCTATTGGTTGCCAAACATAATAATGTTAATGTCGACACATGTATGATATATGCAAAGGATATCTGCTTCAGTAAATTTTTTCCATAAGCAGATGCCGGGAATTTGATTGTTAAATTTAAAACAAAACCAAAAGAACCCTAATCTTATAAGTTTTTATTTGTGAAAAACCCCACTGAGAACACTTTGATTATTAATCAGCGGCTATTGGATTATATCAACACTTGGTCACAGAGGAAAACCGCTGCTACCACTATAGGCCAGTCTTGCCAAATAACAGCAAGGGATCTTTTATGTGCACTTTCCCACATAGATAACTGATTCTGGCAAAATAAGGACCAAACAAAGCTCAGGGAGATAGAATAACAACAGTCCATAATGTCAAGACCAAGCAAAATTCCAAATAAATTCACCAACATCCACCCTGCAAAACGTTGATCCATACAACGACCTGGCAAGATCCAAACAAGTACTAATATTCCGGCTGAACACTTGGCCACAACCGCATGAACCACCGCCTACAGTTCCGCATGCGTGTGAGACAGACAGACAGCATGACCATCAGCCTTCTTACAGAAATCGGATGTGACCATCTAGGGGATGGAGAAGATAATCTTGACACTGTGTATGTATACTAATTACTTTGCTTGTTAGCAATAATTTTTAACTGAGGTATTGAAATGATTTCAACATTGTCTTTTTGTGAATTAACTGGTTAAAGTTACACACAAGTTAATTGTTCTTTTATACGTATTTCCCCCATAGACAGGACAATACATACCATAGCTTTTGAGTGCACGAAGTACATTATTATAAAAGACAAGTCGGTAAGGCTTTGTGCTCGATTCACATTTTGTTTACGTCCCAATTCCACTCAAACCATCTGATATTTTGGAATGTTAGGAACAATTCTAGAATTCAATTCATAGAACTCGATTGGGATTCACAGTTCGAAACGTCAACTGAGCACTTAGATAGTTTATGTTGTCAATGGAGTTAGGGGATGTAACACAGTCCCCTGCTGTAGAAATATTAATACCGAACAATCTGATGTTTGGCTTCGGTAGTCACCGTGTATAAAATGGATTTGGTCCGATGGTGATTTCTTTTTCAAACATAGAAATGCGTTATATATGAAAGAACTCAATTGAGGTATTCCGCATACAATGGGCATTAATCAATACGTTAGTGCTTCATTGCGAATGAGTCCGCTTGAGTCTAAACAAAATGATATTTTCATATTATTGTAAATCGCGCTTTAGACACGGGGACAAATATCAAGTAATATCATTTATTTAATTATAACATTAATGAGCCCAGGATGAGTTAGTCAGGACCGCAGTAAATTAGTGAAGACTGTGAATTGCTTTACTGAATCACATTTGTGGACGCAAAAGGCCGATAATGGACATTCGTGATAGAGAATTTATTCAATAAAGGCGCAATAATTGGGAGAATGACGTGTCAATGATCCACAAATTACACAGAAGGTATTCGTAGCAGACGACTCTTTAGCCTGTCTCTAGTGTTCCCTATTATTGCCTTTTACTTTGGTCTTTGGTGCAATTTCAAGTTGAAAATGGAAATAGATGAGCTATTCAAATCCTTTCACTATGAATCCAATTCTCGTACTTGTATTAGTTCATGAATACACGTGGGATCGGGATTTGAGATACAAATATAGATTGCAGAAAGCCTGCTTTTAACAGCACGTGTTAGACATTGTATATAGCCGAACAGATTCAGCGTCAAATTCACGGTAACAAACAGTACGGGAAACAGTACATCTGAACTGATGACTTAAATCACAAAAACAAAAACTATGTATTAATTGGAAACAGCGATAGCCAATGAAATTAGTCTAATTAGAAGCCGAAGACACCCCTTTTAGAGGATTAAGTATTAACTACTAGAATACTTTTAAAACCCGATGACATTCCTATTTAAAACTCGAGTTGTATTTTAAGACTGTATTAAGTCTGGTGATTAAAAATCGAGTCATTGGAAACTATTTGGTCGATCTCACGGTCAATCAATTTCCGTGCTTTTCCGTCTTTAGATGGGATTGCCAAGAGCTATCGATCTCTGCGCTCGTATGTCGTCTGTCAGTTGGAACAGCTCTGAAGCAGGCAAATTGAAGCTGACACTCTGTGAAATATGTTCAATAAAACACCATCAGACGCCAACTACTAGTCATATGTAAATATTTTTGCACATTACTCGACAAAATGAGCATCGTCCTCGCGTGCACAGACCAAACAGCTAATAGCGGCTATTGTGTTCATAAATACTCGTTTGCGACGTGCTGGCTGCGATTACTTTCAATGAAGCCGATAGAAAAAAAGGAGCCATATGGATGTTGTGTGTTCGCAATACTTTTTCATTTGAGTATAGGCGAACTTAAATACTTTTAACACGATACTGTTTGACCCAAATATTCCAAAAATCTGGCGCTTCTTTTTTATCCTCGTTCTTTATTAGCGCTATCTTTAGTTTATAAAACGACTGTAACGTAGTGGCTTCAAGGCTCCAACCCCGACACTACCATATTTCTTTCTGGGGTAAATAAAGTTATTAAAAAACGAACAAAAGAACAATATTTAACACGCCGGTATGTCATGTTCTGTCTGTGATATTTTGTTTCACCAGGTTATACCGTCCATGGACTGTGAAAACTCTCAAAACAGTCAGAGGCTATTTCACGATTTAACACATCATTGACACAGATAAAGCTTGTTTGTTTAACGACACCACTGGAACACATTGGTTATTGATCAGAGGTTGTTGAATGTCAAGCGCATGCACGGTTATATAGACACTTGGTCATAGAGGAAACCCGCTGCCGCCAAATAGGCCACGCTTACCGGATATAGCAGCAAGGGATATTTTATGTGCTCTTTTTCACAGACACGATTGCACACGTCACGACCTTTGTGGTTCAGTCGTGGATAACTGATTGGAACGGGAAATAACTCGGCAGATCCACTGAAAGGATCGATTGGTCGACCTATCGAACCTCAGGCGGACGCTCTTGCGCTGAGCTACTCCCCGCTCTCATTGATACAGATGATAACTGATGCAATACCCCACTTAGAGCAGTTTTACATCAGCAATTAATATGGCTTTCCTTATACAAGGATAAGACCGTTGGGGAAAGATACGCTTAACTTTCGCAAGCACCTGGGGCCAGTTTAATGGAGAGGTTATATAACGTCACTTGCGACAGCGTTAGGCTTGACATTACACTACGATTGCGTAAAATTAATGATAATATTTGAGGACAATGAAACGGTCACAGCGTTCAATTTAATATCCTGGCCGCTGTTATCAATACCAACAACTGTGGTAGCGCAATCGTTAGGACAACGTTACGCTATCGTTGCGTTAAGCAACGCTCATTAAACCGGCCCCTGGTATCACCACTGCTTTGGTTGTGGTTCGTAAATACATGCCATGTCGACTGTATGGCAATATCCCTACGAGTACACCTCGGCCTTATGCCATGTCAGTGTTTTGTCATTTAGATTTATTGACATTCCCAAGCTGTGTAATACGGCATGCATCTGAATAAATAGTTCGTATCAGATGACTTGGCCATCTATGTAGGACAATTGTATACATGTATATTTCATTTGGTTTATTGGGGCGTGTACAACACGCTATAGTGTAAATAGTAGACTACACGACTCAAGTGAGCTTACTCGCGGCCGTCTCGTAATAACAATAATGTTATATAATTTACTTCTAAAATCACCCTTATTAGCTGAATCGTCGTTTTAAATTCTTAGGTTTTACCATAATTATATTATGACACAACGTTACGGGTTTGAAGAGCTTTAACTACTTTGATATTAAACCATTCCTATGAGTGTCATATTTTGCTGGTTGAATCTTAAACACGTTGTTATTTAGAATAGTATATGACATAACTTGATAGTTGTTGTTGTCTTGGGGTGATTGATAAATAATTGTAAATATCTGATACATTGATGTGTGGGGCAACTTTCTGTTATTGTATATACTGAACACATTAAATGAACAAAAATGATTAAATTGATTTTAACTGTAATCATGGTAATGTATTTACACTTTTTTACCGCGAATTTAGCTTGAAATGCTAGACTCGGAGTCACTTTGGACTGGTTTATATAAAGTTTGCAAACTTGTGGGAACGCCTGGTGTGACAACTATTCCGGCATGTCCGATATCGACCTACATTATTCTCTTCCCATCAATCACTCCAGACACTGATACTCATAATATTCTAGCTCTGGGCAAACTTTCAATCGCTCGTCGTCTCCAGACCGTCGCGTTTCACCA
>JAULBR010103223.1:0-10946 GCA_032355825.1 Melanodrymia aurantiaca | reverse complement strand
TTGTTATTTACGTAATTGTAGTGTCATGTCATAGCTAAGGCAGTCGCAAGTGACCTTATAACCTCTCCATTAAACCTGCCCCTGGTTTAAATGACTACTTTGCTATGAGACTGAGTATGAGTGCTCTTCAAGTGTATGCATTTTATTACATGTAAATTTGAAAATCTCTTCTAACTATTAAACAACTACTTGACAATGATTGTACAGTTACTGTAGTGCATGAGCGCTAACATAATTATATTTGTTATACCGAACCCAACGTGATGCACAGGTGGTTTCATCTCAAATGATTATTACTATCTGCAAGACGACCATGCCAGGGGTCAGTTATGGCTCCGACATTATTCCCACTTTAATTCACCTGCTACATGATAAGACGGCTTTGAAGTCACAGAGAAGTGATAAAACTCTTTGAAGAATTACTGCTTTATTATTATGGAAGTATTGTCTGCCTATTGCGAGGAGCTCAGTTGGAGAAGTCTGCAGAGTTTGAAAATGTCTGCACTTCACATTTCAACAGATTACTAGTTGTGATTCAGAGTTTCATATTTACTTCGTATAAATGATAAAGTTTGTTTAATGACACCACTGGAACAAACTGATTATTAATCAGTGGTTATTGGACGTCCAACGCATGGTTATAATATATCAACATTTGGTCACAGAGGAAATCCCACAGAGGCTACTCTTATTGAATAACAGCAATGGATCTTGTATGTTCACTTTCTCACAGACAGGATAGTACAAACCATGACCTTTGATGGACCAGTCATGGATCACTGTGGGTCCAATGAGGAGGATTGATCCTTTGACCTATCAAACCCTTATGCTGTGCTACATCCCACTGCCACATAGCCTACTCTTACATAGCAGCAGCAGCAGCAGCAAGAGATCTTTTGTATGCATTTTCCTAACAGACAGGATAGCATATACCACAGCCTTTAATATACAAGTCATAGGGCACTGATTGCAATGGGGAAAAAAACAATTGGTCCACTGATGTGAATCGATCCATCAACCTTACACAGCTCAAGCAGACTCTCTATCTCTGAGCTAAAAACCTGCTCCTGGTGTTATCTTATAACACAGACTAAATAATGTCTTTAAAGATTTATTCCAATATCTATTTCTTGCCTACTAGACAGAATTTTATCTGGGATCTTTTTTCTTTTTGCGGGGCTATTACAATCAGATCCATCCCTCAGTCTTCGCAGACTATGTGTACTGTCTGATGTAACATGTATCGGCGAATCTAGATAGCACAGAACATATACATCAGCTAATCAAGTGTGTCAACACAAAACATATTAATATTGCTTATCAAGGGCGAATATTGTGTTTTAGTCAAATATATATATATCTGCTAATCAAGGGTGTCGCCACAAAACATATTAATATTGCTTATCATATGTAACTATTGTGTTTTACAGCGCCACCTAGATGAGGAAGGAGGGACAACTGACACAGCAACTACAGAAAACTCTTCAAACAAACATGAGAAAGATAGTGGAGTTGGTCGTACAGACGAGAGTACGAAAAATGATGAAAGTTCAGAACAGGTACGGGGAAATAACATTGCAAATCTTCATAAAGCTATGAAAACAAATTGAAAAATAACTAAAAAATTTAATGTATCTTTATTTAAAAGTTAATGTCTGGTAATAGAAAATTATTTATTTTAATGTTAATTTAATTACCAATTACTTTTTTTCAAAATACATGTATTAACATATAAATATTAAATTTACTACTAAAAAACAATAGGTTTATTATTTTAGGATTAACTTAATTTTTTTTTTTTAATTTATGTGAAAGAAGCACAGTTAAATAAGAAATAAATGAGTGATTTTAGCGACATAATATTTTTGTATTAATGATTTTTACACAATTTAAAAACAAAATGTTTGGTAGGCTTTTGGATATATTTTTTCTAGTTTGGTTATACAAAGTAAATATTTCACTAATACTAATTGTTTTATTTACCCATTGTACCATTTGTAACTATATCTTATTGAAACTTTTTTTTTTTTAAATTGTATTTACTCCCGTGGCCGTATCAGCTGTTTCAACAATGTAACAATATCCATGCCATGTATTCAGTTAATTTAAACCGAAATCAAGAAACTGAGATAATTTTTTTGGCCGAAACATAAAATGTTACTGAGTAAAGTGGTTATTTTTTTGTTTTTGTTGGCAGTATCATAGTTAACTGAATTACATAATGAGTCATATCGCGCTTCACTGTATAGCTACAGTAATCAACCCTCAATTTGTATCTGTTGAACAACCTGCTGTCAATCATTACACACCACAGCAATTCAACAGCAAGCAATCACAAGTGGGATTATTTTCCATTTGTTTTCCCTCTAAGTAGAGAAACTCTCCACATGAAAGGCTTTGATTGTAGATGAAGACAGGTAAAATCCTGCGACCACAGTCTGGCGCCATCCGTATTAACAGATCGGTTCGAGCTGCACCAAGCTATATACTGAGCTATACCGAGCTATACCGCCATCAAAACAATTATTACATCCTCCGCAAGTACGGGAATGAAAAATCAATGCAGTGTTGCAATGCGGCGACCTGCAGAAAGATTTGTCTTCGACGAGCCACCGCATCTTCTGCAGCTTATTCCCTCTGATTGCATCTCTGCTCAACAAATCTCCTCTCCCCATGCAGAAAACGGGGCAAATATTTGTTTAAAAATTACTTCCCATTTGTAATTGACTTGGTGCACGAAAAGTTTGTTTTAGAAACCTGTGTGGAATCGATCAGTTATGGTCGGTGCAGGGAAAGGTGGGGAAAAAGCTAGGTGATTCTTGTATGTGTTATGCTTACTGCTAAATTTCTTTCATATTCCATACAAACATATGCCAAACATAACCAGTTTTCGCATTCCGCGCTCGAAACATAATTGTCTGGCCTGTCAGGTATAGTGTGGATATTTTATCAATTAGTGCAGTAATTTATATTTGTTCTACCCAAAACAAGCCAGATTTTGAGCTGACCATACAAGCAAAAAATGCGCTACTCCAACCGGTTTGTTTACCCATGTCAGTAAAGTGTCACGGAGTAGGCAGTAGTTACAGACAGAAAATTTTTCTTTGTCAGATTTTTGTTAAAAGATGATGTATTTCTCAGATTCGCGCCTACATTAATGTTTGTGTTTGTAAGAAACACAAGCTGCAAAACGGTACAAGTCGGGAGAACATATGAGGTCATGTGTTTCAAGTGAGCGGCCATCTGTTGGCTTAACACTGCCCTGCCCGGCCACCAAAATAGCATAACATTCGGTTTGAGCTTTGTATGGACTTCTGTACCGACTCCCAACAGCTTGATTTCTCTAGTTTATCCCGTGTGTGTGGTAACGTGTGTTATTCTTTGATAAAAATAACTGATCATATCGTGAGCATCCAAACATTTTCATCTAATGTTTAAAAAGAAAACATCCGTAATCTAAAATTCAGGGGGAAATGCTGCGAGAAAAGGTCAACATCTTTGACTTGATTCCTAATTGAGTGGTGTAAATAGTACTAATACTCGTAGATATTTATTGTACTTGAGTAAATTAACAATCTCACTTGGACAATCTTGAATAATTATCACAGAGTAAACATGTCTTGCGAAGAGAGATAACTCTAAAAATATAATCATGGGATATGAGGGTGTTGCACTTTATTTGCTTTTAGTAAATAATTCGTGGATTTTTCTTACTTTATTTATAAATTCTTGAGGGTGTGAATTTATCTTCAAGTCGTATAGAATCAGATTTGAAAATCACCTTGTACGTAGCAAAATTAGCCATTGTTGGCTCATTTTTTTAAAGTTCGCTAAAAACTTTTATAATTGGTGTACAATATTTTGTGTAAATTAGTCTCTTTTTAAACATTTTCCCAAAAAAAACTAATGTTTTAAAAATTGTCTGAAAGAAAATATTGTGCATGGTGAGGGCTGAATTTGAAACCACATATAATTTCTAATTGTTTTAATACATCTACAATTAAACTTGTATAACAAAATACTTCTTCATAAATATATTTCTAAATTTTAAATAAATCTTTTCTCATTTCAGGAGAACTTTGATTCTGAAAGTATAACTCCACCAACGACAAACCTCAAAGCGAGACTCAACTGCAACCTGAACCGTGTTGGACACCACCACAGCAATGAAAGCTTTAACGAACACGAAGTCATAGGCAATGAGATATCCCCAGAAGCGTGTGACAAATTCCGTGAGGTGCTACAGCACCGATGTGTTGACAATTCGCCGCGCAAAGACCCGTGCCGCAAGGACTCTGAGAGCAGCCTGGAGCGCGAGCTGGCCATGCTGAACCAGGAGATGGAGGACATTCAGTTGGAGTGTCAGAACAT
Source organism: Melanodrymia aurantiaca (assembly GCA_032355825.1). NCBI lineage: Eukaryota > Metazoa > Mollusca > Gastropoda > Neomphalida > Peltospiridae > Melanodrymia > Melanodrymia aurantiaca. Next base: position 6,575 of record JAULBR010103223.1, on the reverse strand, counting down.
TGTCGAGGCGCACCTAAAGACCGATCCGAACAAAGACGTTGTTAAGCTTGATCAGCAGCGCAGTCCGCGCATCGTGCCTCGCATGGGCACCCGACTGGAATACCTCAAACACGTGCAATCACTCGATCCCGCCGAGTTCTGGGCTCGGCGCGGTCTTCCCAACATGAACAATGTCAAGATGGGACAGCAGCAGCAGCAGCAACAACAGCAGCAGCAGCAGCAGCAGGTGAAGAGTTGTGAGAAGGAGAAGGACACATCCACGACGAGTGCGTATAACACGGGCGAGAGTTGTCGTAGCACGCCGTTGACGCTCGAACTCAACCAGACGAGCGACGAGTGCGATAAGGGTTTCAAGAACTCCATGTTGTGCTTAGCGCCCTCCGCTCTTAACAGTGTGCCGTCCTCCAGTGACACGGAGAAACAGACTCAGACTCCCACAAAGACTCGCGACTATTCGAGCGACGACAGTGGTCACGGCTACAAGGCCATCGTGCCCGCGTCGCAGCGCGTGGGGGAGCAGGATGGTGTTAAGGGTAATCCGTCGGAGAAGGTTAGCATGGGAGAATCGCTACAAGACTTGTACATGGAATACGCAGATGTGATGTATACGAACCATGCGAACCTCGAACATACCATGGCGGTCCAGCAAAAACTCTTCCAACAGCAGCTGGATCAGAAATCGCGGTTAAAGTCGCACTCGACGAATTCTTGTGGCCAGAACTCGCACTCTGGTGGGGACAACAAGCAGGCGTCCGGCAAAGACTTGACGCCCTCGGACAGTGGTGCTCTCGAGTGGGTTGTCAAACGGCGGCCCGACGGCACGCGCTACATCACCCGCCGTCCAGTCAGAAATAAGATGCTGAAGGAAAGGGCGAAGAAAATTTCCGAGGAACGTTGTGGTATGACGACCGACGATGATGCAATGAGTGAAATGAAAACGGGACGTTACTGGTCGAAAGACGACCGCAAGCGACACCTAGAGAAAGCGAAGGACTACAAGAAAAAGAAAGAGCTGATGTTGAAGGCTCGGATGGAGACTCTCAAGGAGAGCGAGGAGAGAAAAGAGACAAACATTGTGGAATTAAGCCATCGGAAAATGAACAAACACAAAGGCAAGAAGGTCTTTGATAACTTTGTCACCGTACAGGAGATGCTTGCCCACGGGAGTCGGATTCCCGACGGCAAGACGTACAATCCACTTCTCTCCGTGACGACAGTATGATGTCGTCTGTGCACAGTTTATTTATTTGTGAAATGTTTTTTGCATATTCGTATATATCGTGAGATTCGGGAAGAATATATTGTTGGTTGAATCTCAGCAGAGCTCGATGCCTTAGCGTGGAATCCAACACACCAAAGAAATAGAAATGTGATGCAGACGTCTGCCCCTTCTATTGGCGTCTGCCAGTTCTAGTTCTGTCCAATCCTTCATGTGCATAATCCTAATGATCAGTTATTCGCTGCAGGATTCAAGGCAAAATAGTGAAATTGAAAGATTTTTTCCACAAAAATATAAATTTCAGAAAAAATATCATTTCTAGTATTTGATTGAAATATTTGAATAGTTACTTCATTTATCATTTCATCAGCTGAAGTTATAGACCATCCATTCCTTTCATCGTCACCATTTGATTTCATTTCTTCCAACTACAATTGTATTGATTGCTTTAGTGGGATTGTAAACAAATTTAATAACTAGGCTGTTGTTCAATGCATTTCCACTCAACGTTCACATTGGTTTATACATTTTTCTTTGAATACGTACATGTTTAATTTCCCGCATGAGTACATTTATAGATGTATGACTATAAATTAACATTGTGTACATTATGCATCTGTAGATGTTGAAAGGGAGAAATACTGGATGTCTTATGATTTCACTATATTGTCTGACCGTAGGACTTCGTAGCTAATGTGTTCCTAGTATATACATATATAATATAAATATAAATATATATATATACATAATTATATATATATATATTGCATGGCTGTGTTACAACGTTGACGTTATAATGTTGATATTTGTACAGACCGCCAAGACAGAAAGTCGCAAAGTATCAAACAAGATGTTTTTTTCCAATGTTAAATTTCCATTTTATGTTCTTTTATTACACAATTAACTGGTGTTTTCCCATATTGGGACAAAGTTGCCCACAGAATAATAGTACCCCATCTTTTAGAAATGTTAATACATGTACCTACATTAGCCAAAAAGGCTTACATATACCTTACAGGCCTTACAGAGTTGTTGGAGCTCAGAAGATGTCGATCGATTTCAAGATCATCCACCCAACTCCTGAATATACTCCACTTGAGTATAGCAGTTGTATTACGATATATCGATGTCCATATGTCATAATTCAGACGTTTCCCCAGAGCCCAAAGGTGTAGGGAGCTTCTACACCATACCTGTTTAACTAAGCACTTTGATTTATTGTAATGGATTTGTAAGACGCCTTAAATTTAGTTGTTTATCCTTGTACAATATATAACGGCCAATCTATGGAATGTTTACTCATTAATTTGACATAATATAATACATGTATTATTGTATAATTTTGAAAATGTAAGCAACTTAAAAAAATCCTGGGTGAATGCCTCATTAAAATAAAAACCATAGAAAAACATCTTGTTTGACACGAAACCATATTTTGTTGAGTTAGCACTCACTGCTGAATGCTTCTAACATAGTTGACCATTTCGCGGCCGATTGTGTACAGTTCATGTACTTGATGATTTCAAATAGTGTAAATTGTATGGTGTAGAAACTAATTTATTCTTGTACAGCAATTAGCTTGTAATTACTACTGGTGTAATGAAGAGTGCTGCGGTTGTAAACAAGTTGTATATTTGTACAGTCTGTCATGTTTTGTCTGCAACTCGTATTGAGAGGAAGGAAGGTGGGATAACTCTGCTAGTTCTTCACTTTGAAATGCAGAATATAAATGATGTCTGTCTATATAAGTGTTTCGATTATGAGATGAGGGGGGTTGTTTTTCATGCACTAATAGAAATACAAAAATATATTTCAATACCGGTACTGCTGTATGTATACAGTTAAGATGACTTTTTTTTTCGTTTACTATCCGGTATATCTGGTTTGCTGACACAATTTCACTTATGTGAAGAAGTCATCACCTAATTAAGATAAGGTCGTAAGTGACAATGTAACACCATTGTAACTTACGACCGTATCTTAATTGGGTGACGAAGTGATCAAACCCTATCTATATTGTTCTTTGTCAGTCAGATGATCAGGATCTGTAAATATTAAAATAAAAGTCACACTGTCAAACTTAATGATAAAGAATTTTATAAAAAAATAAATATCTACTTTTTAAGAAACTATAATAAAACTGCATTCTGCAACAAATTTGTCAAAATGTGCCTTGGACTTTTGTCTTGTGCATCGCTATGATTTTAAACAAAATGTTTATATAATTGTTTAGTGACCATCTCAAAATGATGGAACGTTAATGCAGTTTTAGTATGGGTTTTTCACAGTTCAACTTGATGGTTGCATTGTTGAACATTAATGCAGTTCTAGTATGGGTTTTTCTCAGTTCAACTTGATGGTTGCATTGTTGAACATTAATGCAGTTCTAGTATGGGTTTTTATAAATGCGTATGTCAAAGTTGTGTATGTTGGTCAACAGCGTGCCTCTGTTTCACTTTGTTTCTTCAAACTCTACCATTGTAATAAAAATTATGTGAATGTGTCAGATTCTGTGCCCAAACGTTATACCAGTGCATCATCAGTATATATTCTTAATACATGTATATCTCTACTGAGATTTTATGTATCTAATTACTATTAATGTACAATTGAAGAATAAATTGAGAATAGAATTTATAAAATTATGTAACCACTATTCTTTAGTGGTTTATGTCCATTAACATTTTCTGTCAAAAGGGAAAAAATCTATTCTTAAGTGATTAACAAAACAAAAATTAAGATTATAATGTTTTGAAATTACTGCGGTAAACGGTCAACAATTTAAATTTTGGAATTGGGAATGAAATTTTTTTCTATTTAAAAAATATCTGATTTGCAATTGCAATCAATTATACCAAAAAATTACTACCATTTGAAAACACTGAAGAATTCTCAACCACAAAGTTATCTAATTGGTCTCGTAACAATGCTAACAGGTGAAAATGTTGCTTCAGTTCTTGCCAGCATGCAGTGATGAATCTCGCACCTGTGTTTGGTGTGACCTACTTTGAAGCTGCCTTTGTCAGTCTTGGTTTTTACTGCTAGAATCATCTAATGTTCTCTGTCTGGAGAAAATGAATAAATTATTGTTTTGTATTTAATTTCGTGGTTTGTTGTGATTTTATGCTTGTTTCTAAAGACGTAAGACTAAACTTTGTGTTGTTACATGTTCCTCTCTTCTTACACACCCGGAGATTCATGGAATCACATAGTAATATCTAGCGATATCCAACATACGTTAGATATTATTTTTAAGACTTCTGATTGGCTGCTCCATGGTGATCAACCAAGTGACACAAACTATGTATGTCAGATACCATTTTAAAGACATCTGATTGGCTGTTCCAGTGACATGGCCACAGCTTTCGTTATTTTGAAATTATTATATTATGTGCATGGGTGTTAACTGTCAGTCAGGAGACTGAATTCAGTCGTAGAGAAAGATCAAAGCTAAAAGCAGAACGGTCACAGTTGAACAATTTTCTATTCATAACTGAACTAAAATAAAGCCAAATGTGCATCATTAAATTGAACATACTTCTATAATGCGTTTGCAATAATTACCACAGTCGGGATTATTCTCTACATTCAGAGTTCACACCCTTGATCACTTCTCAGCGTAATATTGCGTATTGACATAAAAACATCCAATGACACATTAACTCAGTCAGGATGGCGGCTCCCTGCTGGTCCTAGAAGCCGTCTGCTGGAGCCAGGATGTATCCCCGCGCAGGCCATTTGCGTGCCACAAAGGCCCATCAAAGAAGTGTGAAATCATTGCATTATAGGTAAAGCAGTAAACCCAGTAACGTTCTCTTTGAAGTGTGGAGTCCTCAAAAACATCCAGCTTGCCACACATTAAGACGGCAGCGAGACGGCAGCGTGGCATACATATTCAACTTTGTCACCTCATTAAACAGTTTTTCATATGTTCAGCACGTGCCTGCCCATAAAACAGTTATTTGTAATCATCTGTTGAAGAGAGATTTGTCATTCCATCGAAGATACAAACTTCAAAACTTTTCAACAGCTGTCCGTCTGGTAATATTGTGTATGACAGTATGTAGGCGTTCTGGAATTTTGAAATAATCTACTAGACCATGGGCTAGTGTTTACTAGGTCATGAGCTAGTGTTTACTAGGCCATGAGCTAGTGTTTACTAGGCCATTGGCTAGTGTTTACTAGGCCATGAGCTAGTATTTACTAGGGCATGAGCTAGTGTTTACTAGGCCATGAGCTAGTGTTTACTATACCATGAGCTAGTGTTTACTAGACCATGAGCTAGTGTTTACTAGACCATGGGCTAGTGGGTTTTTTTATTTACCAACCATGATTGAAATTTCACTAGCCAGTTTTTTAAAGATAATATTTTTAAAAATCGTAATAAATTAACCTGGTGTAAAGGTAGAGAGGTATGTAGCTCAGTGCAAGAGCAACCAGCTGATTCACGAGGTCGAAAGATTCATGACTGGGTAATCAAAGTAAAGGCCATGGTGTGCACATAAAAGCACCCTTGCTGTTATTCAGTAAGAGTAACCCATGTGATGGAAGCAGATTTGTCTGAGACCATGTATCAACATAACCAACCACGTGTTTGGCATCCAATAGCCGATGATTATTAATCAATGTGCTCCAGTGGTGTCGTTAAACAAACTTTTTATCCGATTGTTCCATCAAGCTGGTTGTGAAATTGCTTGGATGTTTGTCTCCAGCACCTAACAATGTCAGATTTATATAGACAGTTAACCCACACTATATGATGTATGTTTACACTGCAGTAAACCTTTGAGACCAGTTTTACAGTAAACCTACATCTACTACCGAACCATGTTATTATTTGCAATAAACCCATTATACTCTGTTAATATACAGTAAACTTGATATTATTTGGGATTTATTTACCATAAACCCATTGAGCACACCACGTACCGGTAGGTTTATGTCCATGTATGAAGACATCTTGACCGTCCAGTAGTTGACCATCACTGACCAGTGGTCATCTCTGAGTTGATGAGTGACGACATGCTTTTTTCACAGAGAGTTTGTCTTACAAACCATATAACATAGTTGAGAGGTCAAGCACATTTTATGGTTTGAATATTTAAAAAAATATTTAGCGAAACCAATGAGCGATATTTGAGTATCTGGAATGTATTTATTATGGCTGGGTTGGGGTAGAGGTCTTGAAGGCAATGTACTACTGATATGTATACTGACGATCAAAAGAAAGTATATCGCGTTTGTTGAAGCCCAAAATGTCCCAACTGCCCAAGATGTCCCAATTGGGACATCTTGTGCGGACACCGGCCCAAGATGTCCCAATTGAGACATCTTGGGCCGGTGTCCCGCCCAAGCT
>JAULBR010103212.1:0-10949 GCA_032355825.1 Melanodrymia aurantiaca | reverse complement strand
AAAATTATGGAAATGCTGTTTAATCATTTATTTTAAATGGTTTAAGTGCTAAAGGCTACGATTCATGTTACCTTTAATTTAAGATTCAGACCTTAATAAAGAAAATAGCGCTTATAAAATATTTATAATCTAGACTTCATTCTTTAATAAAGTTCAAACTTTAAATCCTAATGCAAGACTTGAAAATAGAAAACCCAACAAAATTGATCACTTCAATCTTTATGAAGTTAAGGCTCTAAGTTTAAGTTTGGAGTTCAGACTTTATTAAAGTTTAGCCTGAAAAACGTTTATAAGCTCGGAGTCTGGACCGCACCTTTAATATTGTATGTGGTTTCTTGTATAATTCACTCGTAGTAGGTTTAACAAAATAATATGCATATGTTCTGACTCAATTAAAGTCCACATCCATACTCTAATACCAACGCACCACCGAACAACATCAACGCTTAAATCCATTGATAACAAAAACCCAAATCCGATCACTTGTCAAGAGCTCTTGAAACGTCTTGGACAAATTGTGTTCCACTTTGTTATTAATCACGACGATGTCTTCATCAGTGGAGTGGGTTAGCAGTGGCACGGCGCGGCGACGAGACTACGAGATCTCCTGTCAGAAACAGAACGGAACAATTCTCTTAGCGTCAGATCCAGACGAGAAAACTCCGTGAGTGCGGTTACAGACTTGAGACGTTCGTGTTTCTCCGCTACGTAAAATGATTGCATCCATGTTCACGAGTTTCGATGTGAGTAAACAGTGAAGCAGCTGTCGTTATTAAACAAACGTGATGCGAGTATAAAAAATTATTAAGATGTCCCGGTGTAACAGGAATAGAAGTCCGTAGGAATATAGGTCCGACAGTGTATAATGCCATAGTACTTACACACCTAGGAATCCTAGTCCAAATCAGACTTTTATAAAACGCATAGTTGTATTGCGCGTTTTCTTATTTTAAACTCTATAGGTAATATCTTGTTTTATGGATCAGACTATTTTATTCATTCCGTAAAGATTTATTTTATTATTTAATCCATTTTATTATGATATAATCGGACTTGCATTCCTTTTACACCGGTTTAGTTTCATACTCGCCTTGGACACAGCTTTGGCATTAAGCTTTATGGCAGACCGTGCCCAAGGCTAGGTTGCTTGAACCTTTGGTAGATAAAACGCACTTAACGTTTTTTCCGTTTCTTTTTTCGTTGGAATACATCTTTCCCATTTCAACAAGAACCCCGATGTAAAAGGAACGCAAGTCTGGCCGGAATGCAAGTCCGGTAATATCATAACAAAATGAATTAAATAAGAAAATGAATATTTACAGAATGGCCCGATCCATAAAACTAGTTATAACCTACAAGTACTAGTGTTAATGTAAGAAAAAATTCTGTATCTTGCCAAATATCAAGCTTTATTTTGTATTTATTTGTTTCGTGCTGGGGTGTCGTAAAACATTCATTCATGCATTTATTCTGTATTTTGTAATACTTTGTGACTGTTAGTATTACATGTATATCACCCACACCACCTGGATTCTGCGGTAAAAATAGATATATTCTGCGGTACGATTTGAGGAATTCTGCGGCATATTCTGCAACATATTATTATATACTATGAACTAAAAATAACACTTAGAAATTAACACACGTTAAAAAATTGTTTTTATATTTATTCCAACTGACTATCTGTTAATACTTATTTTAAGCGATACACGTACTACGAATCGTAAATTGATCTAGGAACCTTAATACTGTTGACTTAACTAGCCATTGAGTATTACTAAAACGGCGAGTTTACCGAGGACAAGAACCGATGATCGAGTGCTAAAAACGGCATGAATCATTCCTTCTGAAGCAGTGTTGAATGATATTGAAAGGATACCTTTTTTCTCGCTGCGCATAACAACCTAATATCTCATTCAGTGTGTGCGCTCGCTGCAAATGCTAATGCTTTAAGACAATCAGATAAAAAGCCAGAACGTGAATCTGTTTGTTTGACTTAAAAGAAACTCAAGTTCGTCCCTAATGCACAGTTGGTATGACATTTGTTTTCGTAAATTCCATTTGAAAATGCTAGCATACAGAAGTAAATCCCGAAAAAACCCTTACTATATTTGATTACGCAAACATAACCCACGTGACTGCATTTAAATCCATCATCGATTTATTCAGATTCTGTTTCTGACTGACATCTTCCGGAGCATAAAGTAATAAGAGGACTCCCTAGGGAGAAAAAACCTACCCTGGCCGACAGTATGTGAGTTGCAATCTATTGGGTTTGGAACTGAAACGAGATTAGGATGCATTCTATACATGCTTGGAGTTCGTTGGGCCACAAAAGGGGGTATTCATAGTGTCCTCGTAGTATCGATATGTTGTGCATGAATATTGAAGGTAAATTGTACTGTAAATCCATTATTGACCGAATTTTAGAATAAGTACATCAATAGATATACCCTGAAATAATACGATATATTTTACGATGATGATGATGATGATGATGATGATGATGATAATAATAATAATAGTAAGTCATATGATGATATTGAACCTGATGATGATGATGATGATGATGATCATCATCATCATCATCATGATGATGGTTGTGGTGACGACGAAGAGGAGGAAGATGATGTCGATGATGAATCAGATATTAAAACGTATTAATATAGGCCAATGGTCTGTTTTTCAATCCATTTTAAACGTTCTATTGTAAACACACAGAGGCTTTTTCACAATGTGACGCATCATTGACACATACATGTAACTATGACCGATGCATTACCCTACTTTGACTCTTACGATTTGTATCGCTTCCATGCAGACAGCGGACAAAACAATATGGCTGTGCTTAAGACCGATGCCACCAGTGGGGCAGTATATGCTCTCCTTTCTCGAACATCTGACCCCGAGCTTATAAACGTTATTCAGGCTAAATTTTAATAAAGTCTGAACTCCAGATTTAAACTTAGAGCCCTAACTTCGTAAAGTTTGAAGTGATCAGTTTTATTGTGTTTTCTATTTTCAAGTCTTGCATTAGGTCTTAAAGTTTGAACTTTATTAAAGGCTTGAGTCTAGATTTTAAATATTTTATAAGAACTATTTTCTTTATTAAAGTCTGAATATTAAGTTAAAGTCTAAAGTCTAGACTTTAAGACGTTTATAAGCTTGGGGCCAGGTATCATCAATGCTTGGCTATGATTCGTGAGTGTATGCCATCTTGGCTTTGTCACAATATCCCTTTAACTCTACCTTGTGCAGAGATTCGCATTTGGCCATGTCAATGTTTTGTTCTTTAAATTATTGCAATATTATTTAAGCCAACGAATCATCATTTTTAACTGGGTCCTTTTGTTTGTTTGTTGAGAATAACATGTTTTGCTGGAGCAATTGCCTTCTATTCTTTCCCTAAAATTAGCCGCTATTATTAGTAATCAGTTTACAAAGCATTATTTAAAATAAAAATACACAACCGAACTATATAACTGAATTGAAAGAAGATTATATTACTGAATCACCTTTCATCTTTATTCTCGCAATCCTATTTTGGAGGCACAGTTTCCTTTTCAGAGGACGCTTTTTGTTCCCGACCACACATTACTGTGTAATTGAACTGTCGTCCTTGTTAGAAGTGGTTTTATCCTTTAGCAAAGTAATTAGATTTGAATCTCTAGCTTAATAACGGAAAAAAATAGATCAATGGAATCTACTTGAATGTGAGCAAAAATTCAATATCAAACAGTATCCATCAACAAGTTCCCCGTATCAAGAAATCAGATTTGCTTCATCTCTGCGCTTTCGCTACCATAGAAGCTACACCTGTCACAGAAATTGTGGGAAGAATTTGCCAACGTTCTAGACTTACCAAATTCCTGGCGAGGTATGAGATTAAAGAAAAAAATGGATGTGTTTAAAAGCAACCGAACTGCTTTAACCTGCATATAACTATTATATATAGTTTCATAGATGCAAGGATATAGCTTTTGTTGTTCGGAATTATTTTTTAGGGGTTCTGAAAAAATCCCACCCGAATTAATGTATTTAAAGGCAAACGAATTGCCTCAACCTGCATGGAACTATTATATATAGTTTCATAGCTGCATGGATAGCTTTTGTTCGGAATTAAAAAAATTTGGTTCAGAGAAAATCCACCCAAACTGCAACCGAACTGCTTCGACTACAGGCTGTGCTATAACAGGTTGCTCTGGATTTTAAATATCTGGAACAGCTTCGACATACATGGAACAATTATAATTATTTTCATAGCTGCATGGATATATTTTGTTGTTATTATGAAAAGCAATTGAAGCCCATGAGTTCGGAGAAAAACAAATCAAACAACAATACTGTTATCATTATATATATTTTAACGCCTTTCTAAATACATTTTTATGAGAAAAAACCCGCAGTATATTATATAAATGGGATTTGAGCATACTGCATCGATTCGCATGGCAACCACAACTGTTAGGGCAAACTGGCATTTCTGCATGCGCTTCAATTTATCCAAATGAATTAAGTTAAGGCACACTCCCGAGTTTTTAGACCCAACTACAAACGTATTGGATATACATTATAATTATTGATAATGTACATGTAAGTAATAAAATGTAAGTTTTAAATAATAAAAAAATCTCTACTAGCCAGACATATTATTACAAATAGCATTAAATGCGCACATACGATTGCATCAGTCTTATTTATAACTCGGGAACTCGTGGGCATTTAAAATACTGTGTCCTGGATACCTAATTCAGGAGCGGGACGTTGCTCAGAAGTAGAATGTTCGCCTCTGGCGGGATGGGTCGAGAGATCGATCCTCCACAGCGCCAAAAAAAATGTATGGGCTATTTTTCGTTCCAGTCAGTGAAACACGTCTGGTTTATCAAATTCCTTGTTGTGTGCTAGTGGTGTCGTTAAATAAAGCAAACCTTACTTTACTTTACCTAATTCAAGAGGCTCTGTGTCTACCTCTCAGTATGGGTGTCCTCAACCGTACACTCTAGACGTTATTTCCCTTTCTCAAAAGTTGAATGTCATCAGCTAGAATTGGACAAGTCTACTCTGAGACAAGCGCGAAAGGGTCACCCAGACAGACAGAATTGATTCAGTGATTGGGACAGATTAATTGGCAGAGATATCAGAAATAGGTGATGAAATTTTGCCTCTTTCGACGGGTTGATTGCTGGACGATTTTACAACATCACACAACCTCTACAGCGTGCTTAATTATCTCTTAACAGGTTCTGATTTCCACCGATTTGTATCCCAATGAAGCGAGTGGAAAACCACTTGATTTACGTGTCTCGGCAGATACTGTCAAGAATGATCGGCGACCATTTTTACATTGACATATCTTCTAGATTGGACTTGAGTGATTCTGATTAGTGTTAGCTAGGGTTTGATATGAGGGTGCAACGGTTTTCTCCTGTGTACCAAATACCACAGACAAATGGCATGCATGCGCGTTACTTCGCTTGATTTGACTTATTTTCGACTTATTTTTCTATTTTAATTTCTACTTATTTTTGCCTGATTTCCCCATAAATTCTTCATCTATATAATATTTTTGGCTTCCTTTTTGCTGATGTTTTTGGTTTCTGATTAATACATTCTCCATACATCCATTCGTTCATCCAACCATTTCTCGCTATCCTTGTTTGCTATCATGCATCAGTTCATGTGCTATTGTCACAACTTTGTACTTGTTCTCAGTTCAATAACCCTTTTATTTTATTGAACAGCAACTATAGTTATGCCATCTAATAGTCGACTATTATAGTTATGTGGAGAGATGGCTCCATTGATTCATTCAATTTCGTGCGTCAGTTCATCTACATACAGTAACCTTTTCTTAATTCATCACTTTCAATGGTTTTCGACCATCCATTAGCTTATTGATAATATTATACATCCATTTATTTACTCACTCACCCACCCACCCACTCACTCACTTCACTTACTCATCTAGATATAGTAAACCTTTTCTTAATTCATTAATTACATTAGTTTTCGACCAACCATTACCTTATTTATATCCATCCATTTACTCACTCTCTCGCCCAACGCACTCATGTAACTAGGCTAAACAGGCATTTGTATTTCCAAGATTTCTGCGTTGTTTAACTTGAAAATAAAAAAATATATAATGTGAAAGCTCCACCAGAATCTTTATCTGCTATAAAAGAAGAAGAAAAAACACCACCGACAATTACCGATCTATTGGGTAATGAAGGCGTACCGCACTTGCTTGTTTAGATAGAGAATGATACAGGAGATAAGCAAACGCTCTGCCTCTATCAGAGACCGATCACCATTTGACTGTGGTGTTGTTTGATCCGTAGGTGTTTAAGACAACATAGATAACGTTCTGATGCGCCAATAAACAACCTGAAGCAACCGTCCTGTCGTTCAGAATCATCAGCACGGCGGACACCTTACACTGTTGAAACAACACCTACCCCGCGTTCATCGCAACATATCACCCTTCCCCAATACGTCGCCCCCCAGTTATTGTCAGTTATATTTTCCTTCCTAAATCAACTATGATAATTGGAAAATAACAGTAAAAGCATAACCTATAGTGATTGACCCCATGGTTGCAGTCGGCAGTATGTAAAAGATATAATGAATGCCAAACAGTCTCTATCTATACATTACCTATACGCCATGTTGCGTAGCAGGTTTTTTAACGAAGGAAGATGAACGATATCACCAGCAGCTTTTGTCTTCATCAGTTCGACTGAAGGAGATAAGTGGATTTCCGTCAAGCCTTAAGCGTCTGTGAAGACGAGATAAATGGGTGCTCCTGGGCCTGAGTCTCACGTCTGCTTCTGTCGTATCGCTAATAGTTTCTGAGGTTTCCACTTTCTGCTGACGGACCTTAATTTATTTCAAATGCTGTGACAATGCCTTGATTACAAAAACTGACTGTCGAGTCTCGCTCGCACCCCGAAGACATCGTGATGATAATGGTTTATTTTTGTAATTTCAATTTAATGTCTGCTGTTTAGTACAATCGCATTTATTTAGTTTCTAAGACCTCGGGGTCGATCCTCCTCAGTGGACACTCTGGGTTGGGTTCGATACCGGGAATAAAAAGGCCATTATGCCACGAATAGGATTCGCACCCAGTACCTACCAGCCAGTAGCCCAAACCGTTAACCGCTACACCACGGAGGCTGGTACATCGCCAGTAATTAGTTAGTTAGTTAGTTATAACTTATTTACGTGCTTTTATCCAATTAAGGTTCAAGCACGTCTGTCATGGTCAGGCAATCCAGTTGCCTCGACTGTCTTCCCAGGACAGAACATCTCGAGTAATTATAAACATGACTGCATATACAATCAATTATTTTATATCTAAGTTGGTGACCGGTTTATGATCAATGGTTTATGTTAGGATTAAAAATGAAGAGGGGAGGGGGGAGGGCGGGGGGTTTGTGTCAAACCCAATCCTAGCATTGTGCTGATTGTGACATTTATGCACGCTCTCTAATTGGGATGTTAGACACGTGACATTCTGACATTTAATGGGAGGACAGCTCTGGATCCGCGACTGCTAAAATAATTACGATCACGCAAAATGGATTTTGTTTCTACTAATTTGTACGCCATTTTGTTCGCAGTTAAATCAAGCCCATAGTGTATTAGCTGAACAGACATTGGTAAAAAATATAATCATCTGATTCAAATGAAATCCCAGTTCACCTGATGTGCCACCATAACAATTGAGAGTGTGTAACTCAATTAAAACGTTATTCATTGACGCATCTGTAAGACAAACATTATTCAAAGCATGGCCGAACTGACAAAAAGAACAGTAGTTTTATGCATCGAGAATACTGAATGAGTTCCCGTGAGATCTCGTTTTATTATCCATTAGTGACTGAAGTAGGATTTAGTTAGTGTCCAAAAGAATTCTCAGTCGACTCGTTAATTGTTTTCCACTTCCAATTGATACATTAAATCCTAGGGTATGAGCAGTTATGTGTGTCAGAAAGGTGCACATAAAAGAGGCCTTGCTGCTAAACGATAATAGTAGCTTAAATGGCTTCAGGTTTATTCTGAGACTAGGTGTAAGCCTGTGTGTGAAATTCAACATTGCAAAAACCAATGATTTCCATTGTTTAAAATTACACTTTATCCATTATCGTCATAAAACTAGGCAGTGTGCCTTTAAAAATAATGATAGTATTACTGGAGTGATGAAAAATGTTAATTTTAATCTGTTTAAAACTAGGCAGTGTGCCTTTAAAATAATTATAGTTTTACTGGAGTGATTATAAATGTTAATTTTAATTGGTTTAAAACTAGGCATTGTGCCTTTAAAATAATTATAGTTTTACTGTCTTTTTCCCCTATCTAGACGACGAAGTTTCGTCGCTTACTTGACACTAAAAAGCTAGAACAACCAATATTTCAAAAAGTGAGATTGATTATTAACTTGGAAAAGTCGTCTCTTTTTCCTATACAGTTGAACTTTTCCTCTTGAAGGTAAACTCATCAAGGAAAACTGTCTGGTGTATTACCAGCTTTACTCGCAGTACCGACCAGTTTGCTCCGAGAAGATCGCCAAGTGCGTTCTAAAAGACTGAAGTGCTGATAGGGTGCCGACGCGATTCTTTGTTTTATATCTTCAGGAAGACTTGATAAATACTAGTGCTGAATGGAACAGAGAATTCCAATAGTTATCTAGATTCTCCGGCGGCCAAGATCGAAGCGCGAATAAAACGTTATTTCCACTTCGAACACGATCGTGCCTATTTTGATACTTTCAAATGAATTCTTTATGGATTCATACAAAGATAGGTTCCTAAGATCAGAATACAAAGATTTAACGCAACCAAAATGTTATAAATGGCAACAAAAAAACGAGTTTAAATACATCATGTCTTTCAGATGTGTACGTGTTCCTTCTTTGTAAATAGAGATCATTTTACGATATAATCCTTTTCGAACAGAGTTACAGAGATTCAGTCAAAGATATTGGTGCCAATTCATAGACCTGGTAGTACCGTTTTATTAGCTCTGTTATGGATGAGAATAATTATTACTTCGATATTTTGTCTTGTTTAAACAAAAATAGTATTGTTTTAGATATCTGGAAAAACAATACAGCAGCTTAACTGACGCGAAATTGCTTGTTAATAGCCGCGAAGAAAGTTCCGGGTTATTAGAACACGTCCATGATAGACTGACTCAACGCGGGATCGGGGCATAGATCAGCGCGCAAAAGTGTCCGCCTGAGGTTCGGTGGGACGAACGATCGATCCTCCTCAATGGACCCGTTGGGTTATTTTTCGGTCCAATCATTGATCGACAACTTGTCCATCCAAGGTTGTGGAGTGTGCTAACCTGTCTGTGAAGAATTTTCATGTAAAAGATCCTTGCTGTTATTGGGTAAGAGTATCCTATGAAGCAGAAGCGGGTTTCTTCTGTGAGCATGTGTCGATATAATCGAGCATATGACATCCAATAACCGATGATTTAGAATCAGTGTTCCAGTGGTGTCGTTAAATAAACAAATTCGATCGTTATTTTTAAGATTCAACGCAACAAGTTGTCTGTGACTGGTACGGCAAAGGTTGCAGTTACGCTATTCCGTATTACATCGAAAAGTAGCTTTCTGACGGCAACAAGCTCCTGAGACCACGTGTCACCATAACAGTGTTCGATATCTAATAGCCGTTGAATATATATAAACCAATGTGCGCCATTGGTGTCTAAGACAAAAAAAAAAGAACATTTCCAAGGACCGTACAATAAGCTACAAGAAACGCATTGGATATAGATCATATCGATATTAATAAAAATGCTCTGTTAGCCAGAAATATATAAAAACAGCATTAAATGCATACTTAGAGTGGTTTCCGTCTTAAAACTCAATATTGACACTTTTCCTCAAAGCTGTTTGTTTCTTGTAGTACATTTATATTGTCAAAATGGTGGCTTGATTACAAACAATTTAAGTGATATAGTGAGCAATAAATTATGTGTTTACATAGAAAACATTACATTTACAGTTTATGAAGGATGTAATTGTGTTTTGTTTATTACACAGCAGGCCTAACACGTATCACGTTATTGAATGTCTGCTTTCTGCATTTAATAACATGTGTCTCTAGCCCTCCTCATCTCCTGGACAGTACACAAATAGTCATAGATAATGCAATAACTGTTGGCTGATATGTAGCAAATTCGCAGAAAGGATATGCTCGTCTGATCCACGGCAAATACTCGTCCGAGGAAGAGTAAAGCTCCACCAGGACGGCTGTGTGTCCGTGAATTAATGAAGCAAGATCAAAGTCTACTGGAACAAGATTAGCCTTGATTATTCTCAAGCCCCTAGACGCGCCGTACACCGATATGCTAGTAGTGGGGGAGAAGTGAGCTTTGACGTCTTAAAGGGAACCGGTCGATATGCTAGTAGTGAGGGAGGATGAGCGAGCTTTCACGTCTTAAAGGGAACCGGTCGATATGCTAGTAGTGGGGAAGAATGAGCTTACACGTCTTAAAGGGAACCGGTCGATATGCTAGTGGTGGGGGAGAAGTGAGCTTTGACGTCTTAAAGGGAACCAGTCGATGTGCTAGTAGTTGGGGCGAAGAGTGAGCTTTCACATCTTAAAGGGAACCGGTCGATATGCTAGTAGTGGGGGAGAAAAGTGAGCTTTCACGTCTTAAAGGGAACCGGTCGATATGCTAGTAGTGGGGGAGAAGAGTGAGCTTTCACGTCTTAAAGGGAACCGGTCGATATGCTAGTAGTGGGGGAGAAGAGTGAGCTTTGACGTCTTAAAGGGAACCGGTCGATATGCTAGTATTGGGGGAGAAGAGTGAGCTTTCACGTCTTAAAGGGAACCGGTCGATATGCTAGTAGTTGGGGAAGAATGAGCTTTCACGTATCAAAGGGAATCGGTCGATATGCTAGTGGTTGGGGAAGAATGAGCTTTCAC
>JAULBR010103201.1:0-10949 GCA_032355825.1 Melanodrymia aurantiaca | reverse complement strand
AACTTGATAATACAGGGTAGCGAGTTTAATATTCTATTTATTACTCCAGACATTTCATTGTTAAACGCTTTTCAAATCAAATTTCAGAAGACGAAAAGTATGTGTGACACATTATACCAATGTAGTGATATTTCTGACTGAGAAAATATGATTATATTTCCCCAGTTATGCTTGCCCTCTGGGGAAATAAAGATTGTTATTTTCGCTGGATGAAATAACATCTCTCACTGATATTTTTCTATATTTCAAGTGTAAATATATAATAAATATAATTATAGTATTATATAAAACAACACATCATTATAAGTTGTTGGTTTTTATTGAAAGAGAAAGCTGTCAATAATACACAATGTTAACGTTCACAGTGACTACACATTTACAGCCATTTTATGCATTATGTACGTATCATCTCATACTACATAACACTGCTTGCATGGAATTAACTTGCAGACCAGCTGTACAACTAAATAGTCGCATGCAAAGCATTGCATCACGTTTGAACAAGTGGCACAACAGAAAGCAAAATTAATGCAACTTTTCAAATTATATACGTTCACCATATAATGAAATCTATTTTATAATTGTTGAGATAATCACATAGGATTGTGAATTGATGTTTTAACCCCATTGTGGTTACTTTACCATCTCTGGGTGTTTTTCACTAACCTAAATTTATGGTATTTAAAAATATGTGGAGACAAAAAGTTCCAAAATTATTTATTGAGCATGTCAGGGGTCGAAATTCAAATGTACCACTATTCCAAAGGAATAGTGAATTTCAAAAATGACTATTCCGTCTGAAAAATTAATTTTACTACCCGTTTACAAATGTTATAGTAATTCTTCTGTGCATAAATAAACAGATATATTAAAGCCGTCTTTTTTGCGTTCGCTGGTTTATTAAAGATGTTGAGTACGACTACTAATATAATAGCTCCCGAATGAAGGAACAATTATCTATTTAGAAGGAATAACCAGACAGATTTCATGATTCAATGGTCTTTTTCCACGGAATAGTGCAAAATGTAGTTTAATATTCATGGGATAGCGGAATAGTGTATATTTCGACCCCTGCATGTATCATGTATGTCTTCAGATTTTTAGGGCGACCCAAGTTAATTGTATATTTTCCCATATTATTTGCTCTCAAAGAAGGGTCAGTCAGAGGCAAAATAACGAAAGTCTGTTCTTTTAAGAATAAACATTCCACCATTGTCCGTAACAATTGGGAACCATAATTCAATAGGCCCATGTATTTACGCATGAAAGGGAGGCTTGTCGATTTGCCTTGGTGGGTAGAGATAACTGGGTTGCGTTGAAGATGAGCTTACTGAAATAATGATACACATGTATATGATTTTTGTTTCTTGATGCGCAGTGACATACACTTTCTAAGTTTTTTATAACTACATTTATTCAAACTAGAGCGAAACACATCTCATTAATTAACTTGGGACGCCCTTACGATAAATAAAAATGATACCATTTTCATCTATTGTATAGATCTTGTTAAAATGAAACTAAAAACCAATGTGACAACACTGTCTTGAAATGAGTTCAAATAATGCTTGTAGATCGTGGTATAAAACAGAGTGCATGGCATGTATAATAGTACATACATTTTTGCAAACATCTTAATATTTGAAGTTAAATGTCTGCAACAATACTGTAAATGGATACACTAGCTAAAATAGAACTCTAAACTTTGTGAGTCTGATATTATACAGTATTGTACTATTTATAATTATTTATATTGGTGGGAGTAATTATTTACATTGTAAATACAGGGTGTACTAGCTCTAGTTATCATTATTTACCCGATTTAGCTTCCTAATATTTTATGTTCTGCAGTACATACATGTACATGTAGATAACATTCAACTGTCATATGGACAAAACTTGCGATGACGTGATTCAGGTAGTTAAATTAACATGCTGTTATTAACTTATTACATTGACAGAGACTGGCAAATCATCATAAACATTTGCCCCCAAAAAAGTATTTTTAGACTCCCATCAGTTATGTTTTAAATAACTACCATACTTGACTAACATACGTAGCAATAACTGAATGTATTATGGAAATAGATTTAGCACAAGAATTTTATTACATACCCCGGTAAACTGCAAAAATTCTAGCCAATTTCAATAAGCAAAAAAAACACAACTTAAACAGATTATGTTAGTTGCAGATTATTCTAAAATATACTGGAGAAATTCCAGATTCTGATTATGTTATTAACTCACAACCAATCTGTAGATTTATATAAATGTAAATTCATGTACAGAACTGTACATGTATAATTGTATATAATATATATACATGTATATATATATATATATATATATTATATACTGGAAAACTGGTATTATTTGCATTTAACAGCGATAATCACCATTTTGCAAATAACTACAAGAAATGGTAAATACATTGTATTAAAAAGACAATGGTGTTTTCACAATGTGAAAATTGAAATCGTGAAAATTTGCAAATGCAAATATTAAGAGTTTTACAATGTGTGTATGTATATATATATATATATATATATATTACAGCGAGACGTGTATATAATTATACATGTATTATAGAAAACAGTCGGTTAATTTATGAGCACATGTACATGTATGGTCTTTATATACATGTACTTTGTATAGAAGGGACATACATGTATTAAAATATAGGTTGTTCTTCTTCCATTACAGCACATTTACACCCACCTTTTGTGAACACTTGATATTATTACTGCTTTGACTGAATAGCGAGTACATGCCGTCTCAATTTTGTCGTAATGTCCTTCCAACTGCCTTTTTCAAAGATACATGCATTTAGCCATGTCAATGTTTGGTCATTTACATTCATATTTTTACCAAATGCCATGGTCACTACAATGGGTTTGAAAATATTTTTGTCCATTTATTAACAAGTATTTGGCATACCACCAAGTGCTTAACTTACTATCAACCTTTTGCCCCATTATCCAGGGCCTCCGTTTTTCGAAACGATCTTAGCTATGATCGATCTTACTGACTTAAGATCAATTTTGAGATAGAAAACTTAAAACTTACGATCGTTTTACGAAGCTATCTTAGTTCGATCGTAAGTTTTAACCATGGCTGAAAAGCTATATGGAAACGGGGAGCAGCTACAGAAAACGGCAACGTTCACCCTGCTGTCTGGCAAAATTGTTTAATCATGATTAGAGTGAACGAAAAGAAGAAGAAGACTAAGATAGCGATCTTGGCTAAGATCAAAATCTTTTGTAAAATGAAACCATAAATTTTACTTGGTAACCACTAGTATCGATAAGCTAAACTTGAAATTGTCTGGCTATAGAGACTAAGTAACAGTTATGCACATTGTGACAGATATCGGTATCAAATTATGTTCTTAAAGATAATTTACAATGACAATCTTAGGACTTGTACGATAGGTACAGAACTATCTTAAATTTTGATCGTAACGTACGATGATCGTAGCTAAGATCGCTTCGTAAAACGGGGCCCTGCATTATTACTAGGCATGGTTGAGCAGTTTTCGCGGAGTTCAATCGTTGCTACATATATGTATGCCCGACGTCTGGTATAATTTATAAATAACTATCAAAGGCAGTAACATAACCACTGAAAGCAGACATTGAATGACAAACGTACAGTGTACTTATAAAACTATTATTTACAAATAGTTCAAATTCATGTACATATAAGATTATATATATTGAGTATATATTCATACATAAATTTTACTTTAATTTATACTATATCTAAATGGTTAAAGAATAATAAAATCTAAATAATTCTAAATATGCATGTGTACATACAAATAAGCATAAAAATTATGTAGTTGAATGATTGCACTTCAAATTAAAGATTAAAGCCACTGGTTCGAGTTAAAGATGGATAACACGAAAAGATCTCACCGAAACATTATATTAATTAGGACTAATATTAAAATGATCAAACTGAATCTCCATATTTAGATATCCAGATGATCATTTAACAACGGCATGATAGTATGTAAACATACACATAAGCTAGAGTTTAAAAAGTGATAACACAATGGGGGTTCAGAAAAGTATATCATAATATTCAGCTCTGCTAGTGGCATGCCTCTTAAAACTGAACCAGTGACTTTAATGTGCTATATTTAATCATACTTGGTAAAACAAAGAGATGCTGCATATATTATCATAAATTTGCAGATGTCTAAAATTAATAGGGCTGAATTCTGTAGTACTGGTAAGATACAAAATCCATTCATACATGTACACCATATTACTAAAATAAAAAAGCTGTACATGTACTACATGTATGGTCCAAGAAAATACTTGACGAATCAAAGATTTACAAAGCCATTTATTTGGTCTTAAATTAATATACGATTATAATACTATTCCCAAACAATACTGAATTAATGTGCACAGCTTCAAATCATTTTCTATCGGTATATTAGTATTAACTAGAATGACTGTCAGATTAGATTTGAATGAGTTATTGTAGCTAGCATGTATTACTAGAACAGTAGTACATTCGCAACCACTACCAAACCATTGGTAAACAGTTTGACTAACCAGAAAGTGCAAAACACAAGCTGAAAGCAAGTCTTTAAAAATTTCACAAAATTTTAAACAAAACCTGTTAAACCTGTCTTAAGCAGTCACCTAAAGGAAGTAACTAAAAGTGGCCTCTTAAGACAGGTGGCTGCTTAATACAGGTCATAATGCACTAAAATTGATGATTTGGTAGAATATTATGGTGACCCTTTCACAAGATTTTAAGCAAAACCTAAATTCAGGTACAGTCAAACCGGTCTTAAGCAGCCACTTAAGACAGTAACTAAAAGTGGCCTCTTAAGACAGGTGGCTGCTTCACACAGGTAATAATGCACTAAACTTGATGATTTGGTAGATTATGGTGACCCTTTAAGACAGGTGGCTGCTTAATACAGGTGGCCACTCAAGCAGGTTTGACTGTAGTTTATTTTCTGATGTCGTTAGCTACCAATAGCATCACACTGACTAAATTAAATATTCTATCATATCTAATAGGTCATCATAAATGAGATTCAAACCCAGTACCTACCAGTCTTAAGCGTGATGCATTAACCATTGCGCTGCGGAGGCTGGTGGCTGGTGGCTGTTATTGCAACATGTCAGTAAATGCAGGTTGCGTCATTATTTGTGCATAATTTACTCTCAGACCAGAAATTGCAAAACAAACAAGAACAAATACGATTGTCATCTTGACTAAAAACCATGTAATTCTTGCGATCAATGGGAAATTTCTAAACCAAATACATTGCTTTGTTTGATGATTTTAAGTTAATAACTATTTCAACAAACTAAACAAAACACCCAATGTAATAGAACAGAAAATAAGAGTCTCGATTTACATTGTACAAATCCCTATTGTAACTGGCTAATGCATATATGTAAACCCTGATAGAATTTGTTTAGAAAATAAAATCCAGTTTGTATTTAGAATGCTGTTGACAATGAGTGCTTGGGGAAAAGTTAGGATCGAATTCAGTGTAGGAAAAGCAGTGTAATTAATATAATCTGCTGTGTTTGAAAATGTACTTGGTCCAGGAAATAAGATTACTACTCCAGCATCCTGTTCCCAGACAGCAATATTCATGCACTTAGCCATGATCAGGAAACTAAATGAGACATATTATTTAGATCTCAGTGAAAAAGACAAAGTTGGTTTGCTTAATGACACCGAATTGATTAATAATCAGTGGCTATTGGATGTCAAACACATGGTTATTTTGACACATGATCTCAAATAAAATCCTCAACCTCCACATAGGCTACATCAATTGATTAGCAGCAAGGAATCTTTTACATGCATTTTTCCAGACAGGATAGCATATACCACCACCTTTGATGTACCAGTCATGGACCACTGGTTGGAATTGGAAAAATCTAATGGGTTTACTGAGGAAGATCGATCATTCGATCAAATGCATATCAGGCAGACACTCTAGATATAGCAATGAGATAAATTGTGCTCCATAGAGAGTAAATCAACTGAATATACATTCTAGATACCAGCACGTGTTATCATATTCCTCTTATCTGTTATTAGGTGTCACACATGTACATGATATATAGCATGTAGTTTAGGGACTGTCCATAAATGTCAGTGTTTCATAATTTCACACAATGTTCGGAGTGGGGGTGTTGTGAGTGGGAGTGTTGTGAGTGGGGGTGGTGAGAAGGGGTTTGAATTGCATTTCATGCAAAAGCATCGGTCCACAGTTGATCAATGCTTTACGCTAGGATTAGAAAGGGAGGGGTGAGGTCAAACACAATCCTAACTTTGTGCGGATTGGAGAAACATATTGATATTTATGCATGATCTTTTACACTCTTGTACAGAGCTGAGCTTGTTGTTAGTCGAAGAAATAATGTACACAATTTTTGGATGCTTCATTTTGAGAAATTGATGTCTTTGTCATAATGTCCCTTCGACTCTGCCCTGTTTAGAGATACGCTTTTAGCCATGTCAATATTTTGATGCCTAGATTTCAGGCACTCGGCCCTGTATTTATGCAGAATTGTTTGTTGGGGATGTGAGGATTCAATCCCCCTCCAACAAGGCACATACAGGCTGGTCTTTTAAAGCCAACTTACCCACACATGTAGCTTTCAGGAAGATGGTAAATAATGTCCTGCATTACTTGATCCAATAAGAAATTTGATTATAGAATGAGCGGAGAACACTGCATTGTCGTTACTTACATGTCGATACTGATTGGCCATCATTTGGCAATAACCCATCATAACAGCCAGCCAATTACTGTGAAGAGCCACAATGACACGAGGGTCAAGAAAACTCTCTGTCAGTCACTCAAGCATTCCAATTTGTAGACAAGTAGAGTTTTACTGATAAACAGATATAAAACCCATTTCCGAGATATCAGAGGATCAATATTTCCATAAATGAACTTCACCGGCTTCATAACAGAGTATCTATAATCTTCCCCTGTTTGTGACAGAAACGTGGCACCTAATCAAGACTTTATAGAGTACTATAGCCTTACATTTAAACAGTGAAATAACACAAAGTCATTGAAATCGTGTTTATAGATGTAATTGCATACATTTATTTCAAAACATCGTTATATAACATAGAATTTCTAAGTCTACCATGTACAAATTGATCCCCAAAACATGCACCTGGATGGTTAGAACATTTGTATGGTCATGCTATTGTCTGGAGATGTAGCAGAGCAGAAATGTTTGGCATGAAACGTCATGATTTAAGCTGTAATAAAATTAATCAAAATCACCATACGTACACACAAAAATGAAATCTCAATATTTTGTGATTACAAAATAATTCAGAATTATTACAATATTTTGACTAATATTTACCATATCTTTCTAAAATGTAGCTTTATAACTAATTGGGAATGAATATTAAAGACATTCTTCAACAGTGAATAATACATCAGATTTCTATAAACGCCAAGTAGTCTGCGAAATAAAATCTGTAAAACCACTTGGGATTTACAGCCAAGTCCAACTTGAAGAAAAATTACCTATTCCTATATATCAGACATTAATTAAGTATCTAAACCACTTCTATTCCCATAGCAATTAATATTGAACCAGATCCATGTGGGAAAAGGAATAAATGTGTTAGTTTACACAGAATGTCCAATTATTCAGATTTGTTCACGTTTTATGGACCAACGTGGACTTTCATACTATATATTATCACTAAATCAATTTGCTTTACACAGATTTCAAGATTTAATGTCAGTTCAGAATGAAAAGAATAAGTAGAAATGTTTACATTTTCAGAAGACACACTGATGTAAGTCATTGATCAGAAACTATTTGATTGGGAAATATGTAAAGAATTAAAGAAGAAACCAGTCATATTACCACAATGGCTATGTTTTTTTGACAGCAAGGAATTGTTATATGATCTTTACATGACAGCATATACCACCACTCCAGCTCATTGTTAAACATCAGCTATTGGGTGAAATATGTGACACATGGTCTGTAGCATTAGAGAAGAAACCGGCTAATACCTCAATGGCTATATTATAACAGCTAGGAATATGTCATATGATCTTTACATGACAGCATACACCACCACTTTGAGCTAAACATAGCTATTGGATGAACTAGGTGACACATGGTCTGGAGAATGAGAGAAGAAACCTGCTACTACCACAATGGCTATGTTCAGACAAATTATCACCAGTAGAAATGATATAATTACCATCCCTCAACTTGTAATGCCCAAAATGGTACAATCGGTATAACCTTGAGAATGCAAGATCACCTTCGTTATTCTCTAATCACTTAAGCCATACAGTAGGCGATCAAAACAACTGCATGTTAATCACACAATCCTAGTTCTATCTGTGTTGTAAATTCTACCAATTGACTGCTAATCGGAAATGGTTGGAAAAGAAATCGAAGATGCCAATGAGGACATGCCAGAGAGATGGGTCGGCATCAATAACTGCACAAGAAACAAGAAGAAATCACTGTTAATGAGAAAATAATGTCTTCCAACAGTTGTACATTTGTTTTCTTACCAAACAACCGGTATAGTGTGCCGCTAACCATACATCGCATAGTTAAGTCTGGTCACACACGTTTATAGCAATTCAATAAAAGCAATTGTACAGTGTGTATTTGTGCTTTACTTTGAGAGAATACCACACAATGACAAACTCCCAAGCTATTAAATAATGTAACATAGTCAACAGAATCCTGTGTTGTATTATACAACCTTTTAGCATTATATTGATGTTTCCCCGCTTTCAATTCAAGTTCCATGATGGGTCCTCATCAACCGTGTTAGAGATAGATATAAATATAAAGAGCTGTTCTTGTAGGCATAATGTCGTACTTGGTTAATGTTAGTTTATGTTACAATGAACTGGTGTCTAAACAAGATCAATGTAAGACTGAAAGAATATCCGGATTTAGACAAGTGCTGGATTAGATAAGATGGCAGCAGCTGGATGACTAGAGTGCTGGATTAGACAAGTCTGGATTAGATCACAAAGTGCTTGATTAGACATTACTGATTCAAAATGTATTTTTAATATAATAAAAGATAAAGTTTATTTGTTTAACGACACCAGTGGAACACATAGATTATAAATCAGCGGTTATTGGATGTCAGACACATGGCTATATTGACTCATTGTCAGAGAAAACCTGCTGCCGCCACATAGGCTACTTTTCTTTGAATAACTGCAATGATCTTTTATGTGCACTATCCCAGACAGGATAGTACACACCACGGAATTTGATAAACCAGTCGTGTATTTTTCATATAATAAATCAACATGCTATTTTTTCCCACTGAATAATAGTTTCAGTAAAAATGTTTACAAATATCAAATATAATAGTTATATTTGTTACAAAGATGACATTTTTTAATAGAAGTGCTACATTTACAATTTACAAATATCACGCTTACAATGGTTAGAAAGATGACATTAGTTCAATGCATTCAAATGATCTCAGCCTTACGAAGGGAACGCATCATGATCCCAGATTAAGCTTTTCATTTTGGAATCTTTTTGGTCTAACAGAAATTGAAACATGTCAGAGATGATGAATTTACATCTCTCGATAAAGACAAAATTACGCTAAGGCCAATTCTCGTTCAATCTGCGAGACACAGAACCATTTACGAGGGTACGGGGCTATTAATCATCAGCTAGAAGCCAGATCCATCATACCCATGCAAGTGTCCCTCATCCACAAATTAATTTTCAACAACATGTGCTTGCAAAAGAAAGGAAAGAATTCTTCGTTTACAAAAATAATAGCATGATGATTTAATCACCTGTAAGAGTCACAAGTCAAACCGAATGGATATTTAATCATTGCAGAGTAACGCCTTTTCACCAAAGATGAATGTTTATACGCAAACAAAACTGAAGATAGCGACATGGCACAGCCACACATTTTTTTGTTATCTTTGTCAATAAATGTAATTTGATTCAGTTCAAATAACACGGAGACAGACACATCGGCTAAAATTGAAAAGATCCGTACAGTTTGCATAATCATATTAGTCACCAACAATCCAATTTAAATTGGCTTTGTCATAGCAAGAGATATTTGGGTATCCATATGTGTGGTATTAATTGACAAGGAGTTGGCATAATATATCTTATACCAAGTAAATTGAAGTTCTTGTATATTGAAGGCCATTATTGCGTATGAAAACAGATTAAAGATAACGACACCTCTGGAACACATTGATTGTCAAAGTAAATTTTAGTCATGAAAAAAAAAAATTATTATATCTGAATAAATATTTTTAGAGATAAGATGTACATAAAAAGTCAAATGAGTTGTGTTATTCATTATCTGAAGTTTTGCATGTCAAGTACAATTTATACCACTTAAGAGTGTAGTATTTATTGTATACATTTAAAACATTTGAATTGCCATGTATATACGTAGGTGGCCTTAATGGCTTTACAGGTTTATGATAACAAACATATTTAATTAGAGAAACTTTTTACTTATAATAACAAATGGAAATTGTCAAATCACATAGTAATAATGATCAGTGTCAAAAAAGTGTTTGGTCCTTCCTCATCTAGAAAATACACAAACTTAAAACATAATAGTAAATTGCTATATATATATATATATATTGCGACAACATGTCACATCGACTTTTAGTTTGATCGGTGATGGATACCAGTTTTTAATATTATATTTATCATTATTTAATATATGTTGACACCCAATGCCTTTTTCTTCATGCTGGGTTGTCATTAATCATTCTTTCTTCCATCCATCCATCCATCCGTCCATCCGTCCGTCCGTCCGTCCGTCCGTCCGTCCGTCCGTCCGTCCGTCCGTCCATCCATCCCTCCATCCATCCCTCCGTCCATCCATCCATCCGTCCGTCCGTCCCTCCCTCCGTCCGTCCGTCCGCCCGTCCC
>JAULBR010103190.1:0-10951 GCA_032355825.1 Melanodrymia aurantiaca | reverse complement strand
CGAAGTGTTTCTATAGCTATAATTATTCACACTGATCATATATATGTGTGTGCAAAGTTTCATGCTTGTTTCCAAAAATGCACAAACATTGTACTAATCGACTGGACTAATTACTCAGTGGGTCGGTCAGTGAACGCTGGGACATATAGCAGACATCGAATTACTATTAATTATAACTACATACCGTTATACATGTACTATTACTATGAAGAGAATCAAAGAAGCATAAGTTTATCATCCGAACATTCACCTTATATGTTTTGTTCTGCACTTCTATAGCGAATAAATGGCATTAACATAATTTTATTTACAGCTATAATTGTGTAATACAATACACCACAAAAAGCTTATTTCCTTATTTACACGTGATCTACTCACATAATCATGGGCGTCATTTTCTGAAGAAAAGTAGATCTCAAGTTTTCTGGGTAACGCGAATGACCTTGAATAAAACTACATTTTAATATCAATAAAATACAAATGAATTGATTTTAGTTGTATGTGTGTTACTTAGTACGTTTACTAATTATATAACTAAATTTGGTTAGTTAGTTAGTTATAACTTATTTACGTTCTAATATCCAATTAAACTTCAAGCACATCTGTTGTGGACACACAGTCCAGCTGCCTCGACTGTCTGTCTGGGACAGACGTTAGTGTTATAGTATGAGAGAGAGAGGAAACCTGCTACTCCAAATTGATGCGTAGCAAGGGATCTTTCATATGTACTTTCCCACAGACAGGTTATTACATACCACGGCCGTTGTTAAACCAGTTGTGGACACTGGTCGGCATAAGTGGCAAGCACTAACTCTGGGTTGGAGTCGGAAAGTGAGATCCACCCGCGGGATTCGGACACTGTTCCAACCAGCCTGTAGTCCGTGGCGTTAACCACTACACCACGGAGGTCGGTACCAAATTTGGCTAATTTGTTTCTTCAAATATAATAAATAAGTAGCTGTCGAATTAATTAACTTGATGAATAAACATGCATAGTTCATCTGAAAGAATCGATCGAGTCAGGCATGCACGACGAAATTATTTCTAATTGGGTCAGTGAACTCTAGCACATGCAGTGACATCCAATTATTATTAATTATAACTACACACAGTTTGAAGAGAATCAGCACAGATATATTATACAAATACATTTATTTTTCTTCCTCCGAACGTTAACCTTATAGTTTTTTTTTTGGTTCTGCATTCTATAGCGAATACATGCCAATAACATATGGCTATAATTGGGCAATACAATACAATACAAAAAGCTTTAATTTCCGTGTTTACATAATTATGATCTATACATATATATAGTTATACATAATTATAAACACAGACTGGTTACCCAGCAATATTAAAGCTATGAATATAGATAATGACAAAACACGCGTAATATAGTAAGCAAAGTAAAATACATGTAGTATGATTACGGGTACTACGGTTTGATTCAGTCTTGGCACACTTGTATAGTTTATAAATGGTGTCCTTGGACAGATTACGTTAGTGTCTATCTGTTTTAGTACAGTGTCCCTAAATGCCTGTCTACACGGTCATACATTTGTTGCCATACATTGTGCAACAAGCCGGGACAAATATCACCACTTGTATGACAACAAATGTATGACCTGCAATTAATTCGTGGACAAATGACCCGGAATGTTCCATTGTTTAGACCGTCATTCATACAAGCTGCAACAACTTGCAACATTTGTTGCATAATGTATGACAACAAATGTATGTCCGTGTAGACAGGCCTTTAGTTACATATACAATACTTATATTGATACCAAATAGCCGATATATTTTCTTCATGCTGGGGTGTACAATTTAATAACAATGTTACGTTTAGGTCTATCACATTAATTTGTTGATACATTATCCATTACTTAAATGTTACATTTTTTGGTACATTATACATAATTATGTAGATTTTACGTTGATGCCCAACACGTTTTTTGATAGTACATTATCCTGTTACATGTTATGCGTAGGCCACATCAGTTTTGGCACATTATATATTCTCTGAATGGTGTCAATATCAAATTGGCATTCTACAAGACTAAGGAGCGGGGTGTGGTCCAGCGGTAAAACGTCCGCCTGCAGCTCGATCCTCCCCAGGGGACTCGTTGGGTTATGTCCCGTTCCAACTAGTGGTCCATGACTGTTCTATCAAACGCCGTGGTGTGTGCTATCCTGTCTGTGGGAAAGTGCACATAATAGATCCTTTGTTGTTATTGGAAGAAGAGTAGCCTATGTGGCGGCAGCGGGTTTCCTCTGCTACAAAGTGTCGATACAACCGTGCGTTTGACATCCAATAACAGCTGATTAATAATCAAGGTGTTCCAAGTAAACTGTCTTTTATCTACAAGACTACATGCAGTCCCATGTATCATTGTCTTATCAGTAAACTAATTGAACCTTTTCATGTTCTATCTAGTGATCTGATACATTAAAGGTGTGGTATACATGTAGGCTTCCACTCAAAGGGTGCGTTCACATACAAGACCCCATGCTATACTATTAGACATTGGCATAGGTCCCACACCTATCAGCACATTATGTAAGCCAGTGCCCATTAATGAACACATGGATTGCAAAAATGGCAATGGGATGTATTGAACTATATCGACAATCGACCTGTACTGGTTATGTGGTAGTTAGATGGGTACTATACGAAATAACACTGGGTGTTTATCAAACTTGAACCATAATAATTTACATTGCTGTTGAAGCACGTTCAAGATGTTAATCGTTTCGGATAATATTATAAATTATTTATATATGTAATAAATTATTATTAGTTCTTTTGTAAATCACAGTAAGGTAGCATTTTGAACAAAACCAAATTGTATGTTTATTCATGGCACATTCATTAAGTTGTCAAGCTCGAATCAAATTAATTTGAAGACTATTAAAGGATAATGTTAATAACTCATAAAACGCCAGCGTTAAATGTGATTCGGCGAACCGGAAAGTCACGTAGACGTTTTAAGACGAATGCCACCGTGCTTGGTAGATAATGCTCTTTTTAACATATTTCTGCCCAATGGTGTATTTTTAATTATTAAAATTAACGTTTACTACGTACATCTTATTGCTTTCAATAGCAACAAATGTATATCCAACGCGTTTGTAGTAGCTTAACGTGGTCCTGGAGTCTAGAGGTGCATTGTCTGCCTGTGGTGGGATGGGTCGAGGGATCGATCTTCCACAGTGCATAGCATTGTATGGGCTATTTTCCGTTCCAGCCAGTGATACGTGACTGGTTTATCAAATTCCGTGGTGTGTGCTATCCTGTCTATGAAACAGTGCACAGAAAAACACTCCTTGCTGTTTTTCGAGTAGCCCATGTAGCGGCGACAGCGGGTTTGCTCTGAGACCATGTGTCAAATGTAACCGTGTGTCCGAAATCCAATAACCGCTGATTTATAATCGATGTGTTCCAGTGGTGTCGTTAAACAAACACACTTTATCGTTTATAAACTGCAGCAAACAAGTCTTTGAGGCAATTTTCCAGATGATTATCTGTGCTCTATTCTGAGTGCTCAATTGGCAGCAATTTTGACAGCACTTCAAGAAATTAAGGAAAGCTCAAGAAGTGATTCAATAGAGAATTTTTTTATTACACGTTAATACAGATTCCAAATCATCGCTCCAATTTCTGTCTTCCTACAAATTCCTATTGACAACAGATCACAGGTTAAATCTAAGGTGGTCAAGACGCTTAATGAGCACATTGATCTTTTTATTAATTTCAGACGTTTCATGAGCAACATAATTATAGAATACATAAAAAAACCCTTCAAAAACACTTAAAACAGTGTCTGAGGTGCATATATTTAATATGACCAAGTAACTGCGTTACTGTACTTAATAAAACCACTTTGACGCCGTGCATACGGGTGTGTCTGTGTTTCACAATCCGAACAATGTCTGAAGGGGTAGGGGTGGGGATGTAAAGGATTGCTTTGTATGTAAATACATCGGTCCACAGTTAATCAGTGTTTTATGATTAGATTAGAAGGGGAAGAAATGGGTCAAACTCAATCCTAATTTTGTTCGGGTTGTGAAAAACATTGACATTTATACATGATCACCGATTTTGGCATTATATGTTTCCACTATATAATTCTATGTTTCAAACTGTTCGTTTTCATATTTTGTCGAGGTATTTGTACGGAAAGTAACAAGCAGTTTTCTTATTAAATGACATTTCTGTTGATGTTTAGATTGATATAATAAATGTACCGTATTCAATTATCTAGATAAACAAGAAAAGTGTTTTTTCTTCTGATAACATAAAATTTAGTCGTGTAAAACTTGCTTTACTTCATTGTCACATGATCATACTTTTCGTGAAAAATGGTCACTGGTGGTCTTAAACCAAAATAAGTGAATAGTCAGTATGGACTGACAATACAAACAAAAAAGATTCCAAGATTATCTCCATATTGGTTTATAGCAAAAATCACTTATATGCATATTTTTATGCCACACAAAATCATTTGCTACCAAAGCAATACAAAATATAATAAAAAATTGCATAGATAATTGTCAATATTCCAATTGTTTGCTACATGTGCAACTGACTATAATATTTTAATTTTCTGTATTATTTATTAGTTGATGAATATTAATGGCGTTTTTTTCACTGTTCATTGTTAATTGTCTTTCATTTATTTATACACCAAGCCTATAGAAATCTACCGTATTTAAAGATAACCATAAGTTTGTTTGTTAAATGACACCACTGGAACACAATGATTATTAATCAGCGGTTATTGGATTTCAAAAACTTGATCACAGAGAAAACCTGTTGCCACCACACAACAAAGTGATCTTTTATGTGCACTTTCCCACAGACAGGATAGCACACACGACAGCCTTTGATGGACCAGTCGTGAATCTATGGTTGGAATGGGAAATAAACCAACGGATCCCCTGAGGAAGATAGATCCTTTCACCCATTGAATCTCAGGCAGACACTCTAGAGCTGAGCTACACCCAACTCTCTCCACTGTATTTAAAAACAATGATTTCTTAATACTTACAGGTATTATCTTAAGAATATAATTATATATAAAATATCATGTACAAAATTAAAGCAAATGAGGACTAGTAGTACCAGTTAATGAGGTAATTATAGATATCATGCCTATTGTTTGTCTCTAGTAACAGGCCATCATAACGCTAAGACAAATTTGAGGTTTTCATTCCAGTGATTTCATTTTTAATGAACCATGGTTATGTAGGAAGTGGGGTGGTACATGGCTTCACTGGGATGGGCCCCTCCACTTTCTGACTTCGTGGCCAAACATTTTTTCTACAATAACCAAATATGTATATCAAATGCATTTGTAGTACCTTACTAAGGTCCTTGGGCTTTTGCCTACAATAATTTAATACACATTCAGCTTTTATAATAATTTGGATGGCTACAAACACATGGGATATACATATATTGATATTGTGAGCAATAATGCAAGTAAATATTAATTTTAATAATAAGTAATCCTCTATTAGCCAGAAACATGTTATAAATGGCATTAGATGTGCACCTAGTGGTATTCACCTTGAATCTTGAGCTAGTGCCTTTAAGCAAATTTCAGAAATCTCTCATAACACCATGAAATGCCTAGATACAATGCATATGTATTTAAGACTAATTAAACAGCAAGCTGTATAGAGCATAATTTCAAGTTTATGTACTCACTATTTTTAAGCGTTATTAAAATAGCCGACTCATCAAAAAATTACTTGAATGCATTCGATAAGTTTAGGCCAGCTTAAAGTTTGTGGCAAGTAAACCATGTTATAACAGGGACATAAACTTGGAAGTTAAATGGTAGCTCATCAAACACCTTTCTTAAAAATATTTGTTAACTTATTAATATATTCTCAGCAATTTTCAGAATGATCAGAAGATATTGTTAATCTTCCTCAAATATCATCTGAACTAAATCATCCTTAGCACACTGCTCCTCTTCAAGTTTCTGTGGCTACAAAACAAACAAGATGAGAACACATAAAATAGACTGGAACAATTTTACACCAGTTTATAATATAACCTAAAAGTAAAATGCATCATTTTACGGTTTCATATTATGTTGATTGTAAATTTTGATCTACAAATGTATTTTAAATAGGAGTTATTTTTTAGCTAACTTCCGGTGTTGGGATAAGAGTGATGTCACAGCACAAAAGCATTTTCTACAAAACAAATTCAATGCATTTTGCATTTTCTACTAAATTTATAAGACTGATTGCACTAGAAAATATTTTTGGGACTCGTAATTTTGTAGATTGTTTTTCTGACACTTGTCTCAAGAAATTCAATCATTCGGGCTTGCCCCATTGATTAATTTTCTCGAGACTCGTCCCAGAAATTATTAATATATACACACACCCATAAATATAACATTGTCAAAATTATACCTTTCCAATCCGCATCAGTGTTGGTACTGACTTCAACTTCAATTTAGGGTCTATCCTAAAATCATTTTGTTGATCTACCCAACTGCAAAAACATTCTTTCATTACTCAATGCATATACATGTATTGATAATTAATTTAATAACTTTTCAATTCTATCAAAGCGTATTTAATTCAATATAAACACCTGGACAAAAAAATTACTGTGGAAAAAATTTAATAATGGTAGATGTTAAAAGAACATACCGTAG
The DNA here is from genome assembly GCA_032355825.1 of Melanodrymia aurantiaca. Taxonomy (NCBI): domain Eukaryota; kingdom Metazoa; phylum Mollusca; class Gastropoda; order Neomphalida; family Peltospiridae; genus Melanodrymia; species Melanodrymia aurantiaca. Next base: position 4,268 of record JAULBR010103190.1, on the reverse strand, counting down.
TAATGATACATGTATAATTATATATGTAGGCCCTATGTAGCTTATTCTTAAATCTATAATAATGATATGCAATTAGAAATTGAAGAAGTAACTGAAGCCACTTACTATTTTCTGTCGCCAACACTGCAGTGAATAAATATAGCATCATCTGGAGCATGCTTCAAATTCCTCATCACCACTGGTTTTGCTTTAATGATGTAAAATAAAAATGTCAGTACTGGTCAGTTAACTTACCGGTACATACAAAGTTCTACATACATTAAATATTTAATACTATAATCCTATTCCTAGTCTTAATGAGTATTAGATTATGGATTATGATCATATTCATGATGTCCGGGTTATCTAAATATTCCGACAACTCTTGCTAAATCTTGACATTTTTTATGCATAAAACAATCTGTTCATCTACTCAGACTACTGTATCCTCGTTACACTGAATATTTCTGTCTCTGTAAAGCCATTTTTGATATTTATATTCATTTTTGATATTTATTATGTAATTTTTTATTTTCATTGGCTTTTAGAAACATTTCTGGTTGAAGGTTGCACTTGATTTTGATGTCAAAATTTAGATTGCAAATACTGGAATTTTGATCGTGGTCAAAGGGAGATAATTCAGTTTTAACCATGCCCATCAGCTCAGTACCTGTCACACAATCAGAGCACCAACTTTTACCATCGCTGTCAACACTACCACAAAACAGTGCAAATACTGTTTTCCCCTTGTTCTCTTCTGCTGCTTTACGGTAGGCCTCAATGCCGTCAACATTCAGTTCGTGAACCATTATTTGTCCTTTTTACTAACAATTTTCTTTACGATAGGCGTTTCTCCACCTGTTTGTTTTATCAACAAAATTTTATAAAGTGTTACGCTCATTCGACTAAAAGGTCCTAATATTGGTCTATGAATAAGACACAAGTTTCCAGAGGTGCTGCGATAAATTTGTTTTAATTATAATAATATATCGCCTCTAATTTATCTGTCCCCATCTTCATATATCATGATTACTTTTGATCATTTGCATCTTTAAATTGTAGAATTTTATGTAACAATCTACTACCAGTGGTTTAAAATTTTTTATTTATGAGACTGCTTTTTCAGTTTTATCTTTTCTTTATTTCCTCATTTCTGCTAAAGCACTTATTTCAATTGGTAACAATTGGAAGTAATGGTAACTGTATACATACAGTGACTGGTAATATCTTCCAACAGCCTGGTCAAATGGAATTCATTCCGTGTAATATGTATAGCCGAGCCACTGAATGAATTGCAGTTGACCGAGCTGTTGGAAGATATTACCCTTAGTCTGTAGTTGGAATGGGAAATAGCCCAACTGGTTCACAGCGGAGGATCGATTCTTCATCTGCCTAATGTTCAAGAGGTTGAAGGATTGATCCTCATTTGACCTGTTAGGCTATTTCCCGTTCTAACCAGTGATCCACAACTGGTTCATCAAAGGCCATGGTGTGTGCTATCCTGTCTGGGAAGTGCGCATGAATACCCCATGGTTGTTAATCTGCAAGAGTAGCCTATATATAGCAGCGATGAATTTCTTCTAAGACGATATGTCAACATGACCCTGTGCTCATCAACGATAAACGCAAATGTTCGATGTCTTGTTATGCATCCCCAGACGTCTACTGTTGGTGGACTACATGACCATGTGCTCATCATGATGTATGCCTTGTGTCGTTTAACAACTGTATCTTTATTCGCTTCTCAGTGTAAGAGCTCTGGTTTTTTAATAATATTTTGACATGTATTTGTTATGTTTAATTACATAACCAAGACCGTATTGTGTTGCTTTAAAGGTGCTCAGTAATCAGAAATGGAAGATAACATTCAGTGTGTAGTGTGTTGGACGGACCTAAGTGAACCCTACATTGAATGCATCAAGTGTCGTCCAAAGAAAGTCTTCATTTGTCTGCATTGCTTCGCGAGGGGTATGCAGTTTGATGATCATGAAAGCAACCACTCTTATGTTATTGTGGTGAGTTTCCTTCAGCTAATTGACTAGAACTTTTTTGTTGCTGTCTGCTAATTAACATAGATACATTTGCAAATTAGTATTTTCTGCTACAGGGAGTTAAAAGTAAATTATTCAATTTAAAGGTATGAATCTAGAAATAATTTAATATATAACCGGTTACAAACTTATTTACAATAAACTAAATAATGAAAAAATATATGATAATAAGCTATGAACAATATTACTTGAGTTAAGTATAAACATGATTAGAATACATTTACCCCCAACCTGCCCCCCACCTCCATTCTTGGTGCTCTTCAACGTCAGATTCTATCTCAGTATTTGTTGTCATGAGTACATTTTATAATAATATAATATATTCCTTTATTAGACTCCTTTTAAAATAAGTTTTAGCATAAATGTAAAACACATGTAAACAGTATGTACCCCGGTAATTGCTGTAAGCTTAGTCCTGAGTGAAGATTATTGCAAAGTTCAATCCTGTGTTATGTTATCTGGGAGTATATTTTACGTGGTTTTCAGAAAAAGGATTTCCCACTGTTTGAGAGCAACTGGACAGCAAAAGATGATGAACTCTTACTGAAAGCTATAGCAGAATGTGGACATGGGAACTGGTACAGTACATGAGAAATTATAAATACATTATGTAACGTTGTTCATTTATAAAAGACAAGACTAACATCCATGAGAAATTACTCTTATAACATTTCAATAACACTAACCATCAATTATTAGCTTTACTTACCTTTTCATTAAATACATTTATTGATATCATTCATTACACATTTTATAATTAATGTTATAATTGTCTTAATAACTTTTATAATTGCTTACATTTAAATCATTTTCATGCTAGAAATAAGCCCATTTAAGTGCAAATTGTAAATCTGCCTCCGTGGTATAGTGGTTTATACGATGAGTTCAAGCCTGGCACATGTAGGTGCTGGATTGAATCCCACTCATGGCCAGGTATGGTTAATCGCAGTACCAACTCCAACCCGAATGAATGCTCAGCAAGGCACAATTGGTACTGGTATATGTCTTAACAAAGGCTGTGGTATGGACTGTCTGGTCTCTGCGAAATAGCATATAAATTGTGACATGCTTTAACCTCAATTGGATAAAAGCACTAACTAAGTTACCACCAACCATATCCAATTTTAACCTAACTAGTGCATTCTCTGAGTACTAGTCTAACAATAGTTTATATTTAACAACAGTACACTTGTTCTTTCACAGGAAAGATATTTCTCAGCAAATGCAGACAAAGACAAGTTGGGACTGTGAAAAACATTATAATAAATACTACATTAATAACCCTCACCATTCTTTACCAGGTAACTTCGATCATTTCTAATGCAATATGTACCATTTGTACTATCAGTTTATGTTACTTCCTGCCATCTATAGAGCAATAGTGTATTAAGGTCCATTATTTATAGATTTATTAAATGAGCTCAACAAATTCATGATGGTACGTTGAACGTGGAATGCGTATATACAGTTGTATGTGCTATACTGGTATCCTTGTAATACATAACACTGAGCCAACTTAATATCTGAGTAAAGTGTCAAGCTCAGAGCTCGGACTAAACATAAAAAGCTATACCATCTGACTTTAGAACTCACACTGTAAACCTTAAATGACTTTAATATAAAATCAAAGACTGAACAGTTGTTTTTCTAATAGCATACATGTATAAAGTACGTGGTTTTAAAGTCTGTAATTAATCGATAATTGTCTCAACACATACAGATTAATATAGACTCAGTAGATATTTTCTGTATTAAAAATCACTCCTAATGAATTCTCTATATTATATTATATTTTGTTCAGAATTTCCTGAACCGGAAATACACCGGCACCCAGCTCCAATTACATTCAAATGTAAGTATATATATCCTTTTCAAACACAAACCGTGTCATAGTATCAAACTTAGCATTTAGAATAATCGTGCCCCATCTCATTTTATGTCGGGGTTCAAGGTTGAAATGTCTGGTTATGACACATTGCTCAAATCCTAATGAGAGAAAGTTCCATTATTATGTCAAAGTTTTGTCAGGATGGCCACATTCACTTAATTACCCGGTAATATGTAATTGTTAATATAAACTATTGTAATTGTTAATATAAACTGTATTGTAATTCTTGTCTATGTTTAGTGTCTGAAGATCCACTATAAACTGTATTGTGATTATTGTAATTGTTAATATAAACTGTATTGTAATTCTTGTCTATGTTTAGTGTCTGAAGATCCACTATAAACTGTATT
>JAULBR010103189.1:0-20777 GCA_032355825.1 Melanodrymia aurantiaca | reverse complement strand
AGTGCAGCTGGACATTGCAAATAGTGATTCGGATGATGTTTGCTAATACATAATTCAAAATACAATGGAGCATTATAATGTGTATGTCCACAGTTCATATCTGTATTTTAGTCCATGGGACAAAGCCAGAATTTCGACTTATCGGTACCTACCACAATGGCAAATTCCCATGGTGTTTTTCTGAAAGGTATATATCTATACATAATATTTTGTATAGATATCCTTTTTAGACTGGCAGCTTAGTAATAGTGATCAAACTTAACTGGTGGGAAGGCACTTTTTGATTATATTTACCAACTGGTCATAACATGCAAAAAGAAAGTGCCCCCACAAGTTATTTGAGGAGTGCCACCCCTCCACCCCAACCCTACCAGCCCCACCCCATTATCGCTATACTGACCCTGCAGCATGGTACTAGTGTTTTGAATAGTGAGAAATGTCAAAATCTCTCTTCTAGGAAAGATTGATAGTTGTGTATACATTTAATTGCAATTTAAACAATTCAAAGGATTTCATAAAAGATAAGGGGTTAATGTGACTTTAAAATATACTATTTTCTGGATATTTTTATATCAAAATTAACTTTTAGGAAGGTTCTATTGAGTGACATAAATTGTATTTACCAACTGATCATTATAACATTCATAGATCACTTAAAAAACGATACAAAGTGGAATTTTCATTTTCGCCATGTCGACATGACCTTTTGACCTTTGGTGACATCATGAATAATCTGATTGTTTTTTTATTGTTACCAATATGTGGCCACATCATAGACACATACATTGGTACCAAATATATTATTACAGTCTATTTTATTTGCCCTCCCCGCTGAAATATTGTTAAAAGTTACTATTAGAGAGGTTCCAAATAAACCTAATTTTGAAAACTTTCCCATCATTAGATTCCTTTAGACTTTTAGTATGTGGTAGAGGACATATTTCTGATATATATACAGCAGAAATAAATTCTTTTGCAATTAGTGACAGGTTGACCCCAAATTTGAGCTAAAATGCCTGGACTAAAGTTCAACATAGATCTTTATTCAATGATGCGTTTTGGGTGACTGGGCTATTGAAGCAATGTAATATTAAAAGTGTCTTTTAAACATGATATTATCTTCTCGTCGTCAGATCTATCTGACTAATAACACGTTCAGACAAGTATTTAAGTTGAAACAGTTCTCGTTAGATGATCAAGTCATTCAACCATTCAGTTGTTACGAACAGAAACCAAGCTAAGTTGTAGGCCTATAATTATTATTAATTGATGTTTAATATAACTGGTATATTATAACTTGCGTATCGGTGCATATCGATATAATATATACATGTATTGAACAGAGAAACTGTTATATCTGCATGGTTTGCTCTCTGTCGCTGTCCGTTCGTCCATCCACATAATTATATAGCATGTCCCGAAAATACGATGAAAACACACCCAAAGCTACTCATAAATTAATAAATGCCATAGGCGTGTATGACACTCAGGAATCAACTTCAACCCCCTGAGACACAACTATAGAAAATTGACCATTTCCTAGGGTAAAAAGTAATTTAGCTTACAGGGAAAGATAAAACATTTGTTTTGGCATTTTCAGGTATGACTGAAATTTGTTGGAATTTTTCTAGGTATGACTAGTCTAAGTATTTTGTATACCATTCCAGCGTGAGACTATTTTTACACGTTAAATGACATTGTTGGTTGATGTTATATCTCAGATGGATATCCCAGTAAAACACTCACCCAATATAAAATTGTTGGAATCAACTATTGTAACAACATAATCAGTATTATACATATGCTTGATTAAATTGTATTACTAGTCAGTCAGTCAGTCAGTCAGTCAGTCAGCAAGACACGCATCGTGCACTCGTTAGGCAGAGCAGTCAGTGAGGTATGCCAGTTAATCCGTACATTACCAGTAACAGAATTATATAGTCACGGCTTACTAAGTCAATTAGCCTCACAAGTGTTACTCGTGGCAGCTTGTATTCTGGATTTTGTTTTATTACACGAATATTAAGACTTGTCCACTCATGATTGACTTGCCAGTTGGGTATGGTCTGTGTGGCTAGATCATAATAAAACTGTATGTACACCACTACAAACGCTGGGCTCACATCCCATTAAACTTAAAAAGCCCGACTTCGAGTACGGTACATGCATAATTGCATGTATTACCCCAGAGTGTCAACGCAACCGGGACAATATTTATCGTAATTTATATTCTCACGGTGTCTCACTGTGAAATATCACGACATTGGTATAAAGTGTTACTTGATTGGTTGTTATGAACATAGCCAACCACTGGCAGAGGAGCTATATAACATGACATCACAATTTATTATAAGAATGAAGCCATGCAGGCAGAACATGTGTTTTTCCAATGATGTAAGACGACTTAGATTGACGTTAAATATGCTTGGAATGTATCGTTATAAAATATCTAATAAAGGTATAATAAATAGAATATTAAACTCAGTAACATGTGTTATCACGTTTAAGTCCTTCGTGAATTTTGTTTCGTTATAGTCAATCGCTAAAGCTCGTGACAAATAAAATTATTTCATTTAGGACTTAAACATGATGGTAGTTCATTTTATATGTAACTTTTGTTCAAAATGAATACTTTGTAATACGTTAATAAAAAATAACCTTATAAATTTATGTTATATTATAAAATTCAATAACGATTCAAATGCGTACAGAAATGATTATATTTGACACACAAAAACACGCACGGAAGATTCCACTTATCTCATGGGAATAAGATCCTGTTTATATAATATATTTATGTCGTTTCAACTTGAAACCTGTCTAACTCTCTGACGGTGTATGCAATCGACTATATACTAAGTTAGAGTGTTAATATGGACGCCACCGTACGTGCCCATCTAATGCTATTTGTAACATTCGTCTGCTAACAGAGAATTGAATATGATTAAAATTAATATTTACTTACATCTTATTGCATAAAATATCAATACATGTAATTATAAACCAATATCAATAAATATCAATAATTATATGCATGTGGTCATCCAAGTTGTTATTGTAGCTTAATGTGTACCTTTGTTTAAAGTAATTTGTATCGTACAAAATTACTGTAGGCAAAAGTCTAAAGATAATACTATTCAGGTATTACAAACGCATTTATTTTGATATTCCAAGTAATAAAATGTATGAAAATGTTAACTTCAGTGAATAAAAATGCTCTGTTGGCCAGAAATATGTTACAAATGACATTATAAGCACACATGGGCTGGTATACGTTTTAAAACTCGCGAATATGCCTTTAAAGTTATTTTTGAAACATAATCACTGTCACTGAGACATTATCTTAAAGTTAAGGTATTTTACGTTACACATAACATATCCGACCACAGTAAACAACTTCTTTCGATGGTAGCAGATGTAGATCTAGAGTCGTTTGATAAAGCGGAAACGTCGCTTTGATACAAACACATGGATAACATAATTATTTGTCACACCACACACACGCACGAACAAAAAAAGTACACAGAATGACATTCAATTAGGACCTCCGTAAAGTTGATCCGAATTTTAAACGCGAAACACTTGAGCGTTATAAAGACACATATGTTCTGAATATTGGAAAACACATTTCATTAAACATTCGTTGGAATTGTCTGCTGGTTCTCTAGGCGCGTCCACTCACCGGTAGAGTTCGTCTTCTGCTGGTGTCCTCGTCACGTCCACATATTGAAAGCTCTCGTCTGCTCTTTCCCTTGACGCGTCCACTCATCGACCGACCTCAAAAACTGCTTAATCCTCACTTGTAAAAGTTCACTTTTTTCTTTGCTTTCTTCTAGCCTCCAATTAACTGTTCTATAGTTAGTGTGTTCGTTTTCCTCGCCATTTACGTGTTGATGAGAGAGTTGCATTAGTTTCCGACGCGACATTGATGCTGATGCAGCTCGGCGCTGATTGCCTACGTATATTAATTCTTGTTCTGGACTGTCAGATATCTTGTCAGATCCATTGTTCTGTTGTACCCCGGTCGATCTGGGCGACTGCAGCATCATTGAAGATTTTGGATAAACTGACGATGCAGATTTTGCTCTTGAGGATTTAGACGAAGACCGTATTAGACAGGAGCGAACTTTCGGATGGGAAGAAGTGGGCCGTTTGACCAGTATATCTCGCGGAGCCAGTACTTTGGTGTACCAGTCTGTAGGAATAGTTCTTGTACCAAGAAATTGCTTTGCTTTCTCTAATTTTGACACTACCTTGGCCTTGGTTTCCACTTTGCCTGACCAATGTGTGTTGTCGTTGATCGATGCTGAAGAACTGTCGACGTCACTGTTGCTGTCAGTATCATTCTTGTCGCTTGCTTCTTCTGGCAGCCGCACGTTGATCTTTACCACACTGGAGAAGGAACTGCCTGGTCGATGTGCCCTATACACCTGCGACGTCCTATGAAGCAACAGATGGTTTGATTTTTTGTTTGATTTTGCCAACGAATGAAAGGCACTTAATGTTTTTTTCAGTTCTTTTATTTCAAGCGCTCTGTTCATAAACTGATGATGTTTATATCGGTGTATCAGGTCGACTTTATCAGACAACTCGTCAGTGAGTCGATCATTTTCAAAATAGGTTTCACTGTGGTCCATCCGCAAGGCGTGTGTATGAGTCCTCTGACTACCCACGTGAGTTGCCATTACAGTCTTCGAGTGAACCTATAATTATATGAGAACATAAAACACTTTGTCATATTTATCTGTTTTAGTCTTTTGTATACATTGTACATCACATCTCCATATACAGTGGGCCAGCCAAACACGTGAAAGTCGTCTAGAAATACTTTTCCCCGTGGCTGTATTGAGTTTCGTAGCACCGAGAGATAACCACAACACAAAGAATATGGGATAGTTTGAAATGAGAATACAGTACAATGCTGTACGCAAAGTGTCACCGATGAACCCTTCTGTTGAAGTACCCGTATCGCCGCGTGTAAGGCGTGGGTATTACTGATTTGCGGATCCAATAAAGCCAAATGCCTCTCGCATGATCACATGACTAGTTAATGCACCATTTAACGTTTCCTTTAAAAGGAAAATCGAGTTAAACTGGGAAATACGATCTACAGCTACACCACACAGACGCGACTGGATGCTATAAGTATTGTAAGTTCGACAACAGATTGCATGCTGCAGAACGGATTATCTAACGCGTATAAGTTCAGTTCATTACTCAGCATTCAACGTCACAACGCGTAAACAAGACAGAAATTCTGCACAAATATGTGTAAGTTATGAAACATTAATCGGATTGGCGATCATTAAATAGTACTGGGACCCGATTACACTGTTATATGCTAATGCTTGCTGATGAAGTACCCCCACGGGTGTTAGTGTTAAAAAGCACATACCGCCAGCCGTATGTAATGTCTTTCACCATGGCATATGGCGATCCCCACAATAATTATCCGATATAACGTAATTGGGATTAGAACATTGATAAATGGTACCGGTAATTTGTTTTTCGATAGAATTATATTCAGGTTTTATGTTTAGCTGTCTCCATAGTGAGTATTGTCAGTGGAGTATAACAACTCGTCAAGAAACAGAAATGATCTTAGCACTGTGTATATATACTGTTCTAGGAATTGCATATTCATTGAATGATTTCAATATCCAAACTTTTGTAACAGTTTGCATATGTTTGTTTCAAAAGCTGATATGAACATAGACTTACAGTGATGAAGAGTCAAATGTCGAGTACAGTTTCAAATCTACTACAGCGATGAAACGTGAATTAGCTAACTATACAGTGATGGATTGTCAAGTCACGCAATGCAGTGATGGTGTGGCATAATATATATCTATCTACAGTCAAACTTGATTGAGTAGCCACCTGTATTAAGTAATGACCATAAAATTCTCCCAAATCATGAATTTTAGTGCATTACATGGGTGTCATTTTCTAAAGAAAAGTGGGGGAGGGGGACATACTAAAAAGTATGTTAGTCCCCCAACTCTAAGTGAAGCTCATGGTGCATTATGACCTGTAGTAAGCAGCCACCTGTCTTAAGAGGTTACTTTGTGTTACTCCCTTAGGTCTCACTGTATATACTAGTATACACATGTTATGATGACACGAATGCAATGCTATTTCTGAATAGAATTAATTAATATCCCGTAGCTGTTCATTGGGGCATAAAACAAATATGCCACTTCAGCTCCTGTGTAACAAAATTGTTTTAGTTTGAAGTATCTAGCCAATTACGTCTTAGTTACCAATCAACACAAGGACAGTGTGTTGCCGTGCTTAATAAAACACTATTAAATCAACAGGTACACGGTTCAGAAAGACGACACCACAGAATTACATCAATTGTTATAGTTGACACTGGATACACATGCATGACTAGCTGACGAGAATAATTCCCAGTACAGTGACTGCAGGGGTAAAACATTGTGACATTGCGTATTGGTGACATCTTCCGCGTTCCCAGCCGGTGCTTTATATACTATCTACTTAGATGCCACTAGTTAGTCCACACACTGCGCTACCATCATATCGAAACTAATGACACAACCATATATCAAATGTACCAATACCGCAATATCGAATACAATAATACCAGCATATTGAATGTAGCTTTATTATACCATCATATTGAACGTAATTATTATACCATTATATTGAACGTAATTATTGTACGATCATATTGAATGGACCTTCAACGCCTGGTTGGCCCTCTATCGGTCCTAAAGGGGAGCCAACTCTATTGCAATCAGGGGAAATCTGGAATGTCTCCCATTATATATATATATATATAGGGCTACCATCATATTAAACCGAAGTACATGTACCACCATATTGAATGTAATTATACAACAATTCTGAAATTAATTCTGCCATCATATCGAATATAATTATACCTTCAATATGCGTGTGTTTATATTAACTACAAGTTAAGAAAAAAGTGAGAACTTATTTAGTACAGCAAACAAAATTAGGGATCAACTATTATATTAAATATATAGCTATCTGATATGTGATATACTTAGTCGACTATGATTATTAAAACCACACCCACCATTTTTGAACACATGTACATATTGTATATTATATATTTGTTTTGTATATAATTATGCTGATGAGTTGTAAAATTGAAAACTAATAAAGAATTGAATATTTGGCAGTCTTATTTTATCACGGTTACAGAATACGTAGACTGGTGAAGACTTCCACACAGGTTTTTGTGGTAGACAACAAATCATACAAATAATTAATAATCGACCATCTATCAAAACTCCTTTCTATAGTTTAAAAGTGAGGACAGTGACGTTTATATACAATATATACTATGTGTAAGAATTAAAGACAAACCGTGGATGCTAATTTAAAAGAAAATGGGAGAATACGGGTATAATCAGTCATCCGCTAGAGTGAAAATAAATTCAATTAGGAATACAAAATAACGTAATCATACTTCGTTAAGGATACAGTTGTCAGTTGAAAGGTCTTAATATACCTGGTCAATCTCAAACCAAGGTTTAATTGGTAATAAATATTATTTCAACATAATTATAGTTGTCAGATTATGTAAGTTATATCATGGAAAGTAATGCATTGCGACACTTACCGTGCATACAATGAAATATCAGTTATTGCTGTGATATAACATGCGATACCTATACGTTGAACAATCCAATCAGAACGTTGAACAATCAGATACGACCATATCACAAGACTTTGACTGATAAAATAACGAATCCCCTGTGTTTGTTGAACGTTATCATCAGGGTTTAAATCCCGCACATGTAAAATTGGCATGCGTGAATACGAAGTAATCCTTTATTGATCGTTAATAAGCAGGTGAGATAAGGCGGGAAGACCTATGTGGTATAGATCAACTGATCCGATTCCACTCCACAAAGACTGGCGGCTTGACGTTGTGCTCCAGTGCATCTTTACTCAAAGCTCCTGTCTTGTCACCAGTTGTCACCCGTTGCGCACGCTCGGGGAAATGAGCTAAAGGAAAAACATCAAATGTGTCTTATATACAATACTGCCGCAAATCGAGCGATCATAATACATTTTAAAAGTGTGTTTGTGTCATAAAGCCATGCATGTAGTGTGTAGAGGCCTACGTAATTCACTCCCTAAAAGATCACAAGAAATCGTGAGAAATTAGATGATTCAAATAGTCATTTATAATGGCCTTCCATATACGATTGCACAATATAGTGTACACCAAGAACAGTCCAATGCGTATAATTATACGCGTAGGCTTAACCTTCTGGATGGCCATGTGTCAAGCACGTCTGCCATGGTCACGCAGTCCAGCTGACTCTGCTGCCTGTCCACGACAGAAGTTAGTTTTAGTATGAGAGAGGAAACCCTCTACTCCAAATTGATAAGTATAGCAAGGGATCTTTCATATGCACTTTCCCACAGACAGGTTAGTACATACCACGACCTTTGTTAAACCAGTCGTGGACACTGATCGGTATTGTATGTGGTATTACACCTACCCATTGACCCTGGCGGAGCACTCTGGGTTGGAGTCGGAAAGTGAGATCCACGAGCGGGATTCGAACACTGTTCCTACCAGCCTGTGGTCCGTGCCGTTAATTAACCACTACAGAGGCGGATCCAGAAAATCCATTCAGGGCCAATGCAGCATCTAGTAACAGAAATGTTAAAACCCACGTAAAAAAAATGAAAATACATGTATACATAATAAAATTATAACGCGCAAAATTTAGGCAGGCCCCGGGCCCCCCCCCCCCCTCCTCTTGGGCCCCCACCCTAGATCCGCCTCTGCACTACATCACAGAAGCCGGGCGTGTTAACTAGTTAGCTATAATCTACTTACGTGCAATTAAGGTTCAAGCACGTCTGTCATGGTTACGCAATCTAGCTGCCTCGACTGCCTGTCCAGGACAGAAGTTAGTCCATAAATGGACGTACATGTAATATTTATCGTTGACGTGTGGATGTGAGGTATATTATTATTATCTCACATACACAGAGCTTGGCGGAACACTCACTCTGGGTTGGAGTCGGAAAATGAGATCCACCCGCGGGATTCGAACATCGTTCCTACCAGCCTGTAGTCCTTGGCGTTAACCACTACACCACGGATGCGGCGTTACCGAGCGTGTACTTTCGGAGTACTCGCTAGACTGGTTTTTGTACCAAATATTAAATGAATGTGATATGATAGAATATGATTGGTACCACGCGAGATTTCGCGATATATATCTCTTCTCTGAACACGTCTCAGATCTATGTCAAAGGCATTTCTACCGTGCTAATTTCATGGTACAGTGGGCTTAATAAAATAATATGGTCAGTGCAAATCATTATTTTATAACCATAGCTTTTTAAAGAACCCGCTTCTAGGGCACTATGTCAACTAAAACCATGGCGAGATAAACCTAGATAATCAGTCACGTATGCTATCAGCGTGTAGTACACTATTTTGACACAAATAATTTATATCCGATGTGGTCTAGTGGTTAGGATTCCTGGCTTTCACCCAGGTGGCCCGGGTTCAATTCCCGGCATCGGAATTATTTTTGGTATTTTTTTTTCAGCATCTTGTAAACCATAAAACTATTCTACGATATATTTATATTCACATAGATATAATATACACTTGTATACGGAAAATGCTCAGGCTAAAATACATTTAGATTTTTCACCAATTTTCAATGTAACTTCGATTACATCCATGCAGGACCATGTGTCAATATAACCATGCGCCTGACGTCCTATCACCGCTGATTTATAATCGATGTGATTCTAGTGGCGTCGTTAAGTAAAACAAACTTTATCAATTCGGAGTAGCGGGTTTCCTCTATCATACTAACACTAACCATGGCAGACGTGCTTGAAATTGGATTTAATCACGTAAATAAGGTATTATACTTATAACTAACTAACTAACTAACTAGTTGATGACAAGTCCAGCTAGGAACAAATACTTATTTTCATGTGCAAAGTATCATCCAATGTGGTCTAGTGGTTAGGATCCCTGGCTTTCACACCAGGTAGCCCGGGTTCAATTCCCTGCATCGGAATCATTTTTATTCATAAATTTAACAACAGTAGCAGCAGCATGAAGAATCTCAAAATAGCAAATGAGCGAGCAAAGACTGATTGTAAAAGTACAAAAGCACACTAAGTCTTGTCTGTGACGTACTCAAACATGTATTCCGTTCTTTTTTGTCTTCAAAATAATTATCATGAATATCATGAATCCAACACCTTCTCTTGCGTCGTTTATGGAGTTGCCGTCTCCTCTAAAAATGTAGGCTACATTAAAATAAGTTTTTATATTAGGCACTTGATGTATACCAGATGGGTCAACATAATTATTATTATGGGGGTGGGGGTAGATGTAAACACAGATTAGTGAAGTAAAAAAACTTTGAAATTTATATTCTTTTTTCATTATTACAAAATAATTTTATACATATCTACTAAATCATTTTTGTTTTAACTTCACTGAACTATTGTCGCTATAACATGCGTTTTAAACAAAATTATTTTGAATTAATTTTTTCCCCATATATAATAATTATGTTGACCCAACTGATATACATCAAGTGCCTGTGGTAGTATCCACCGTATTTTTATTTACGCGCTGTACTGGAATGGGACGCCCTTTAAAAGCGAAAGTACTTTATGGATGCTAACATAGTGGATGACAAATCCAGCACCTAAATATTGTATGGAACACTACTTTCATGTATTTAATCAGTATCCGATGTTGTCTAGTGGTTAGGATCCCTGGCTTTCACCCAGGTGGCCCGGGTTCAATTCCCGGCATCGGAATTATTTTTTGTCTTAAATTTATATAACTACATGATAACAACAAATAATTTTGTTCTATTTTTTAGGTGTCATATCGGGTCCATTAAATATATTGGTACACCAACGCTTGTTGTTGTTATTTTGTTTTCAACAATCGCTAGAACTGTTTTTGGTCCTAATCATCTCAAATTGAAGATAATCCGACTGAATTTGGATCTAATCATGGCAGAAAGCAGTCCTTTATATATGCATACATAACGTTGGAAGTCTAGTCTTGTACCATCGTATATTATATTATTCCTAGCTGTTAACTTTCACATAATTAATATATGAACCAAGAACACTCTCCTGTTTTTTAATAATTAGCCTAAAATACACAACACAAAACTGAACATTGAATATGTATTTGGCCGTAAGCATGTTGAGAGTGTGAAGCTAGTTATAACTGCAGAAACCATGTATTTAATGTGTAAAAACCCGACAGGTTTTAAGAAATGGTTGAGACAGTGTAGACAGAAAATGACCAGATTATCACACGGACGAGATGTTAAAAGCCAAGGGGATGGTCATAGTTGACATAGGCTAACGTAAAAGGATTTCCCTTATTTTGTACTACCAAATGAGATAGTTTCATCTTTAATAATTATATTATGACATGACAATCAATAAACATTTTTGGCGGGAGACGCCATTTTGGAAGCTATGACCATCCCCTCCAGTCCCTTTAAACATTTGCTTTACATATTTATGGCCACAAGCATACAACATTAAATGTAAAAAAAAACATTTCAATATATATCACCATGATTACAACTGTGTTCTTTTACAGCAAGTTAATATTTAAAGATCAAACCAAATTAGACGTTGCTGAAACTATTTGGATACACAACATGAACTCTATTCACCTGAGGCGTGTTCAGAGACGCGATATTTCGCGTAAACTCGCGTGTATTTTAACTGGTACAAATCGTGTTCTATCATATCACATTCATTTAATATTGGAAAAAAATCCAGTCTAGCGTGAACTCGCGATATATTTGTTCTCTGAACACGCCTCAGGTTGGATTAAAACGCGTACAAGGGAGATAATCTGTTTAGTTCTAGCTGACACTGATCATGGTTTGTTGTATCCCATTTTCCTCCACTCCTCGTTCACTGCTTTGAAAAACTAAAAACATCGCATGAATGTAAATCCATCACGCCATCCTAAAACCTTAAAGATACTGTATCTAATTTAAGACGGATGCCACCGGCGATGCAGGATATGATCATAATTTCTCGAACACATGTTGTCATCACTGTATCACTTTACACAGTAGCCACGGCGTTGTTAAAAATCCTCTGGACTCACGATCGATTAACACGAAGATACGTAGTTTGATCATTTTGATAATATTCCTACTGTTAACGATATGGCTCATATAAGAAATTTTAAAGTAAGGCAAAATAAAAAATAAAAATTGGTGATCGTCCTTTTCATCACACAAATCAGTGACGGGCGGACGGTGGGTTTTTTTCTGTAAAAAGACGTTTAATAACCCTGGAGACCAGGTACAGAGCTGGCAACACCAAGGACATTTTAATATTGGACTACATGTTAATAATGGACTACATTTCATTCATGTACACACGACAATGTTGGCCGCCAGATGGACCTGGTGATGGTTTAATCCATTACGGTGCTTACGAAAGTTGAATTGTTGCTATCTCGATGCATTTTTAACAGTTTTTAACCAAATAAAAAATAAAATAAGTTCAGTGGCTGGCGCATTTTTCAGGTACGGCCGGTGACGATCACCAATTTTGTTTGTTATTTGCCTAATACTTGGGGAGTGACTCGTGAGTACATGCCATCTCTACTTTGTCGCAATATCCCTTCGACTCTGCCTTTTGCAGATACGCATTTGACCATGTCAATGTTTTATCGTTTGAATTTTAAAGTATGTTTCCAACCCGAGTTTTCATTCTGCATCAAGTGCTGCCTCGTGAATTATGAATATGTTAGGAGGGGACATGTATACTTTAAAGGACAACGGTCGCCGATTGTGACGCAAAACTGTTCTGCTATGTTGCGCTGCAGACAATTCTAACTACTGGAACTTTTGAAGGCTAAGTTTTTTCGCGATGTATTCGTAAGGCGAGTAACAAGCAATCTTACGTAATATGATGATATTTTGACATCTCTGTTGATGCTTAGAATCATATTACAAATGTATGTAATTATTTGAATAAAGATACAAGGATATTGTTTTGTCTTTTGCTAAAATGAAGTTTAGTTTCGTACAACTCGCTTCACTCCATTATCACGTGATTGTGATTTTTAGCCAACATCGGTGACTGGTTCACTTTAATTAAGTATTAAAAGTGGCACTCTATAAAAAGTCTTTGGAAAATATAAGAACACATTATTTCATTGAAGAATTTGTTAAAGGCATACTCCCGAGTTTGAAGATGGATGTCAAAGCTAGTTGTAACATAGTTCATCAACGATAAACGTAGATGTTCGATGTCTTGTTATGAACCCAGACGTCTACTGTTGGTGGACTAGTTGTAACATAGTTCATAATGGAGCATTTCTTATTATTAAAATTAGCATTTACTTACATCTTATTGCTTACAATATCAATTTACATGTATGTACGTATGTATGCATACATTATTTGTTTCTGGTCATCCTAATTGTTATACTTATATTATTATTTTTGATATGCCACTAATCTTAAAAATGTATATGAATTATATAACATCCGTGTAAATAAGAACACGACCTGTATATAAAACTAATTTGCGATTGGATCTTCAAATGTAGCACATTGTGAACCACCCCTTGTATAATTTCTAGATTAGCAGCTACAGGGAGGGAGGGAGGAGGTGTAGCTGGGTGAGGCGGAGGAGAAGGT
Source organism: Melanodrymia aurantiaca (assembly GCA_032355825.1). Lineage (NCBI taxonomy): Eukaryota > Metazoa > Mollusca > Gastropoda > Neomphalida > Peltospiridae > Melanodrymia > Melanodrymia aurantiaca. The sequence goes on along the minus strand of JAULBR010103189.1, from coordinate 7,077 downwards.
ATTGACATTTCTTCAACATTGCCAACACAACCAAAGTGTCATAACATATTTAGAACGATAATTATGAAAATAGATTGATAATAATTTCAAAGTGAGTTGACCTGATTTCGAGTGTGTGTTTGTGAATGGAGGCAGCGTGTGAGCTCTATTATCTGTGGATTGAAGTCAAATGCGATTGTGCGCAGGTGCCGCCATTTATCGCCGTGTCAGATGTATTTCCGGCAGTCTGCCGACGCGTGCGAAACTATCACAGATAAAACAAGATGTCTAGTTGTTCCTGTTCGTCTTTCTGAAGTTCTGTAGGATTACCCAAAATGTGTTCACTGCACAGTTAGTTAGTTAGTTAGGTTAGTTAGTTAGCTACTTAGTTGTAACTTATCTACGTGCTTATATCCAATTAATGTTCAAGCACTTATATCATGGTCACGCAGTCCAGCTGCCTCGACTGCCTGTCCACAACAGAAGTTAGTGTTAGTATGATAGTATGATAGAGGAAACCTGCTACCCGCTTACTACATACCACGGCTTTGTTAAACCAGTTGTGGACACTGGTCAGTGTAAGTGGATGTGCACCTACCCATTGAGCCTTGCGGGGCACTCCCTCTTGGTAGGAGTCGATATTGCATGGGATTAAAAAAACATATGCCGAGAATGGAATTCGAACCCAGTACCTACCAGTCTTAAGCCCGATGCGTTATAACCACTGTGCAACGGAGACCGGTTGTTGGAACGGGAAATATCCCAACGGGTTCCCTGATGAGGATCGATCCTTCGACCTATCGAACCTCACACGGAACCTCTTGCTCGCTACCACCCCGTATTATTATTATAGTGACGAGATGAATTTGCATGACCACTTGTAATTTATTGTCAAAAATTGACCAACGGTTTAAAGTATTGTAACTAGACAAAAATAAGAGAATAGGTTAGCTGGATATTTTACCCCGGGCCAGAAGACTGCGTGTTTTACCCCACTAATAGCATAATTGATTTTTTTTGCTATTATATGAACAATGGGTTTCTAGCAGTAGAAATATTTAATTAACGTTTTGCAAAACGTGTGAACTCGTCTTTGTGTATTATTAAAATTAAAATGATGACAACGGACAGGCAACACTCGCTGGACCATAGAGAGTGATCAGAACACGGCCATCTCCATATCGGCAACATCGAGATTGCCAATTAATCACCGGCTAATAATTGAAGCAGTTTACGCCACACTAAACTGCCATCCGTCTTAATTTCCGCCCTGAAGGGTCGCACGAATCCCTGTCGCCTTTATAATAGAGACATGTATGATAAATCATCAATTTAGAACAATAAGTTTATATCTATTTAGTAGTTTATCAAAAGGCTGACTTCAAACTAGGTGTATTATATATGTAGACTGCATTAGATTTAGGTGGCCTGTCCACTGAAGGTTTAGAACCCACCCCCCACGCCTTGGGTACGGTCCACCATCAACGGTTCGGACCCAATGCCGAGGTCTGTATTAACCCCGACGAGAATCTATCTCAATCCAGACGTATTGTTATAGCGTGTACTTGCACGGCCTTGAACGAGGGCCCGAATTGCACCATAGCTGTCATGGGGTGGGGCGGGGATTCGCTTGTCGAAAGATCGATCCTCATTGGAAGACCCGTTGTTTTCCCTCATTCCAACCAGTGAGAGACGACTGGTACATCAAATGTTGAAATGCTTCAGAAAAGTGAATATAATTAAAAGATCACTAGTCTTGCTAATTGAAAAAGTGTACATTGTGTGTCGGCAGCGTGTTTTTCTCTAAGACAATACATGTACATTGTATATCGAAATCACTGCATGTACATTTGATTTCAAATATGCGATGAGGTCGAAGAATCTATCCTCGGTTGACCTGTTGTTTCTTCCTATTCCAACCATTGATCTACACCTGATACAACAAAGGCTGTTGTATGTTCTGTCATTTCCATGAGGAATGGTGATTATTAAAGATCATAAAAGAGTACCGTGTGCAGGTTTCCTTCTGAATCCATGTGTCAAATTTGTTTTTGAAAACCAGTTGTCCCTTAATCAATGTTGTCTAGATCGTGTTGTTAAATAGAAACTAACTTTTCGTTATACTGGATGGAGGAGGATGGGGTTTAATTCATCCTTTTTAGTTTTCGCTTCGGACATTTTTAATAAACATTGACAACATTGTATGAAATTCGATTATTTATACAATACATTTGCATAACGTAAAGATAAAATATGTTATCTGGTTGGAACTGGACCAAAGACAGTTCTAACATGTGATACGAGTGATTCGATGTCAACAAATTAATATGTGGCATATGGCAGAACTGCTAGAAATGTTCAACTACGGAAGCGATCATAATGACCAGTATGGCCACTAAACTGACCTTTAAAACGACACGCAGACAATAGGAAGCGGAAATACAGCTACATCAACTGTTTATAGTCGCAAGTGTTCAAGATATCAGGAAAAACAACAACAGCTTGTTTGTATAAACTATCAAACGGTTGTTATTGTTTACATACAATGTACTAGTATTAAAATGTGTTATTTAGAAATGCAATTGCTTCTGTTATTCAAATATTAACCAATAATATTATAGTAGATAAATATAATTATAATAATTATTTTCTTTTTTTGCCTCGTTACTCACCAATATCCTATGGAAGACTGTTGGTGTCAAGTGTTGATAGTTTTTAAACAACGAGTTGTAAGATTAATGGTAAGAAACGAACATGAGAGTAGTATTCTATTTCTTACATACAATAACACACATTAACTTAGGGCCGATTTCTCGTCACCGGTTTAAACCTGATCGCCGTTTCAAACTCAGAATAAACAAGGCTAAACAGCAGGTTTTAACCGACCGTCAGGTTTAAACCGGTGTAAAAGTAACACAAGTTCGACGGGAATGCAAATTCTATCACAAATGTGAACAATTACGAACAATTCGATCAATATAAAAAGTTTTAATCCGGCGATCAGGTTAACCCGGTGACGAGAAATGGGCCCTTACAATACAAACGAAATAGCGGTGCTTGCATCTAACATTAAATGAATGTGATATAACAGTACACAATCGGTGCCAGTCAAATTGTTCGCGAGTGTTCGTCCTACTGAACATGCGTCACCATTGAGGCAGGATATGCTCATATTTCGCGAACACCTTGTATAATCACTGTTTTGGCTGTTATTGGTAAACACACGCCATCTTCACTTTGTCGTAATATCATTTGTACTCTATCTTGTGCAGGGATACGCATTTGGCTACGTCAATGGTTTTGTCGTTTAGAACTCAAATATACGTTTATGTGTTCAAAGGCCACCTTGAGTGAACCCACTTTAACACCTGTACAACTCATTCCTCATTCCCAATACAACATTCTACAGCAACACTTGGAATGACCCAATGTTTTCAGAACGAAAACAGAAAAAACAACATTGCCAACACGTAATTTTATCTCATGCTTTTCCAGACGTTATAGCACAGGTATGTTTACAGAAGAATCTCTCGGAAATGTGTAAAACTAATTCAATCATCAAACACGGAATGATCAAGCTTTGCGCAAACATCTTCACGTAGACGAATACGAGTTTGGCAAACACGCCTCACCTCACCTCGCGCCCGTGATAACGCGACGACGTGGGTGGCATTGACTGCAGCACTCGCTGGACAACAACAACAACCACCACCACCAGCATAACTTCCGCTCTCTAGGTTTGAGGACATTATACCACGTAAGATGTACATAACGGCGTCAAGACTCTTGCGTGTTCAGAGAACAAATAATATTATCTCGCGAATACTCGCTATAGACTGGTTTCTACACCTAATATGAAACAAATGTGATAATTATGATAGAACACGATGGGTAGCAGTCAATTTTTCGCGAGTCCTCGTCATCCTAAGCAGCCACCTAAGGCAGTAGCAAAAAGTGGCCTCTTAAGACAGGTGGCTACTTAATACAGGTCATAATGCACTAAAATTGATGATTTGGGATAATATTGTACTGACCCTTTAAGACAGGTGGCTGCTTAATACAGGTGGCCGCTCAAGCAGGTTTGACTGTATTCCATTACCACAATATCAGACCCATAGATAAATATGTTAACACAAGCAAAATTTATATTTATCAAGCAAAACGAGAATCCAGCCTGTGCAGGTATGGTGTGTAAACTTGTGCATGACTATTCATGTATTAACTAGTCTTTTTAGGATTAATTCAATATCCTGTCTTATGTTTCTTGTTTGTACATAATTATATATTGTCTAATGTATGCATGTTTTGCGTCCTGTTCCATATGTGGAACGATTATTATGCAATAAATTTTATCTTATCTTATTTTATCTAGATAAGAGGGATGGTAGCGATGGTGGTCATTCAGCAACCTGCATGTCGAGGACCCACCCCATGCACGCCAGTTGCATATTCAAGGAGGATAAATATTTTAGATTATGCCTACAGTACTACAGTTCCATGATCTGGAATATCACGAAATCTATACTTAAAACTCAGTATTATTGCTAACATTGTATATATTATTCGTGCAAAACAGCGTCCAAATGAGCTAACTGATTATACAAATGTTACCAATTTCACCCTACGATTCAATGGTGCCATTTATCTCGGTGTGTAAAGTTATTATAATTATGTCTAGATCATGAGCTCTACTCTGTACCAGTTAACACGTGTGCCCGGCTGTGCTGCTGTGCTGCTGTACTGCTGTACTGCTGTACTGCTGTACTGCTGTACTGCTGTGCTGCTGTGCTGCTGTGCTGCTGTGCTGCTGTACTGCTGTACTGCTGTGCTGCTGTGCTGCTGTGTTGCTGTACTGCTGTTCTGCTGTACTGCTGTGCTGCTGTACTGCTGTACTGCTGTGCTGCTGTGCTGCTGTGCTGCTGTGCTGCTGTACTGCTGTACTGCTGTACTGCTGTGCTGCTGTGCTGCTGTGTTGCTGTACTGCTGTGTTGCTGTGCTGCTGTGCATGCAGTCAAAACATTACCGTTGCTATTTCTCTTTCTCTCTACTTGTGTTCGATTTTTTTCAAAACAATTACAACGCCCAGACAGATATTTGATACCGTTTTAAAATAGCGGTAGAATGTCTACCAAAGTTTGTGAAAGTTTTTTATCGGTCCATTAACGTTACAACTTCTGAACCAGGATGACATGGTGGTGTTTAAAACTTGCGTGTAATGAGCATGCACTAAAGTAGCTAGACCTAGTTTAGAAGTTGTTATTAGATACCATGCAGAATCAGAAGGAATGTTGCCCGACATAAAGCCTACTTGAACGCTAAAGTCATATCTTTTAATTTATCATATAACAACTTTGTGTAGATGCTTGTCGTTTTGACTATCTGTCAATTTTCAAGGTATTAAATGAAAATACAAATCCATGACATGGACCAGTTTCATTTTAGAGTTCTTGGCCGATACCCATTTCCTAAGAAATATATTGTCTAATTATAATAAGATAATATAAGATAAAATGTGTATTGCATGTAGGCCTAGGCCTAATATGAGGCTTATTCCAGATATAGAACAGAATGCAAAGCATAAAAGTTTCCTAATGTAATTGGCTGTGAGGAGGGGTGGAGGTAAAGAAAACTGAAAAGACCAAATTCTCCTTTAAAAATCGATCAAATTATGCTTTTGAGGACATGCGTACTGCATTGGCTTCGGTTTTGAAAGACGACAAATTTCTGCCAGATGTCTCGATAAGCAGAGATCATACTAATCAGCAATCAACGTCTAACTGGCCGATGTTGAGCGACTTCTTTGTTTATTCTCGCTCCCTGCACCCAACGCTCCGCAATAATTCTTCTCCAATACAAATGTCGCCGACTGATAACCGATGAATTCCTGTTGTCAATAGCATCTCCTGCTGGGGACAATAGTTTCGTGCATTCGTCATGCACATTGTCTGCCGTATCTTACATTAAGAACTGTTTCACGCGCGTCTTTTCGCGCAAGTCACGTGCCCGCCATCTTGATGATGTTAAAAGTTCCCCGACGCAGTTTAAAATGTCAAATGTCATCTTTTGTTGTTTTGTGAACAAACAGCAGTTGCCAAATGAAACGTTTATCTCACTGTAGTTATCTCACTAATGCGAAATGTCACCTTTTGTACGGATTACTGGATGTACAGTGTGTCAAGTCAGTGCATAAGGGTGAGGGTTGGGGTGGGAGAGAATTCATCTGAAACACCTCCAAGAGAAAAATTTATCTAAAAAGTACCATATAACCATTATTCTAAAAATTATATACATGTACATGTATATTAAAATTTTGTGGCTGTTGGAGGTCTTCTTTTAAAAAAAAAACCGTCAATACCCAAGCCACCCACCACACCCCATTCCATCCCACCCCAGAAAACCCACCCTGTGTGTCGTGCTACAGATGTCACACGCATATATTAATATATTTTGTAGTAGTAACAACACAAACGTAAACATAGGTATTGATTAAATGAGGAAATTCAATTTATGACTTGAGATGGAGAGAACAGCTCGTGTTCCATCAAACATAGAAACAGTATTGTAAGTTTACCACCAGGAGTTCCGACAAATTGTCAATTAAGTCCAGACATCATGAAACGTATTTGCGTGCTTATATCCAATTAAAGTTCAACCACGTCTGTCGTGGTCTCAGTCCACCTGCCTCTACTGTCTGTTCAGGACAGAAGTTAGTGTCAGCATATGTGAGAGGAACCCAGTAGTGTATTACTAAACAGCAAGGGAACTTGTGTATGCACTCTCAGTTAAATGCAGTAATGGGACCATGCAGGGTGCACATGTGTAGTAATTTCGAGCTTGCACACCTCCCAGTCCTGTAGTAAAATAACATGCACCCTCCCCAGTCCGCACCCTGGGCATAGACTGCTATCAAGTACAAAGACAGTATTTCAAGGTTGTGGTGACACACAACTGTTTCTTATTATCCATATAGTTAAGCATAAACGAGTTCGTAAATTCCATACGAAGCACACGTGTAATAAATATATCTTTATTACACACTTGTGACGTCATACGCGCTTATAACGTTACAGTGTGTTGACTGCAGTTTTGTTTGTAAAC
>JAULBR010103178.1:0-10951 GCA_032355825.1 Melanodrymia aurantiaca | reverse complement strand
GCGGGTTTCCTCTCTCATACTAACACTAACTTCTGTCATGGGCACGACAGACGTGCTTGAACCTTAATTGGATATAAACACGTAAATACGTTATAACTAACTAACTAACTAACTAACTAACTAACTAACTAACTGCATTGTGGGTTGTGCATAGCGTTCCCTGGCATTGTGGCATAATAGTGTTTATAGTACGTACGGCATTCTTTAGCAGACAATACCACATGAATTGTATCGAATTACTTGCTGACCCAGGGTTCAAGAAATCCAATGCCCAGCAGTTCGGGACTACCGAATTTTGTTTGCTCAGGGCTACAGTAACTGCTTTAGCATGTAGAGATAGCTCAGTCAATAAAGCTTTGTTTGGGGATATAACACAAAACAAGCAAAATGTATCAATAAATCGTTTATTATAAACATTCACGGTATTGAACAGTGTAAAACGATATCACAAATGATTATGTTTAATGTAGTATGCTCTAAGGTAAACTAAAAAACAAACACGTATACAGGCCTACACGAGCAGTCACCGTTACACAGCAGCCAGTTGTTTTATAATCATCTGTCATGGACAGGCAGTCGAGGTAGCTGGACTGCATGGCCATACCAGACGTGACTGGACCTTAATTGGATATTTATATACGTAAATAAGTTAGAACTAACTTTAAAATGGACCTGTCACAGAGTTTAAGCGCAGACTTCGTAAGAAACGTAATTAAATATGTGTACTTAATTTCACACAAGTATAACGTAAACTAAATTATCAATATTTTTTATTAATAATAAATGTATAATCATATTTTCTGTTTTTCTTCTTCTGTACATCTATCAGCGAAACCGAGGCCAAGGCAGTAGAAATAGGCTTACATCCAGCGCAAAAATCACGTGACAGATTCATTTTATATAAATTTGACACCGACTCGGTCTGACTGCATGTTCTTCAAAATCACTTTAATAATAATATAATACAACATAACCTATTAAAGCAATCACAGGTCTGTCATAGCACGTCAAGGTTTGAACACTCCTCAAGAAAGGTGACAATTTAGGACACGTTTGACAGAAAAATAAACTCATATTAAACGCGTGTATATTTTCTTTACAAAATATATAATGTAGATGAAAGACTGTGTGCCAATTTGAAGCGGTATAACAAATACATGTATACAAAACATGTAGAATAAAATTTAATTATTATAATATTGCCAAGTTTAGTTGTCATTAGAAGTTATAGTAGAATTATAATATTAGTACATATAGAATGTCAAAAACATCATAAACTTTGTTTTTCAATATCCAAATAGAAGAAAACCTAACTGTAGTTGCAAATGCAATATCTTTGAAAAACATATTTTAAATACTAATTATATTTCATTTAAACTATCTTTACTAGGCTAACTATAAAACCATATCATGAGTAATCAATGTAGGCGCAGATCAAACATATTTTAAGAGGGGTTCAATTTTAATACAGAAAAAAATGTATCCATTCAAATAAAGTAATTGGTACATGTAAATATCCACCAATTTTAAAAAATGAAAGAAAGTACTGCATTTAACATCGTAGTTACAAGGTCTTTTTTATAATTGTTTTTGTTTAACATAATTTTTTATGGTACATTAAAACAACCAAACATGGGTTATAAATGTTTATCAAACACAACTTGGCGCCAATGAGCAGCAGGTAATTCCAAGCACGGGATTGGACAGCGGAGAAACTCCCGGCAGCCACTTGTTGTTTGATAGGTCGAAAGCCTCAACTTCTGCCAAAGCACTTTTCTGTGGGCACGTCAACCCACCCACTATGAAGATCGTATCTCCTGTAAAAAGTATCACACATATTTATCAAACAATGTCAATCATGGCGCATATCATGTAAATGTAAGTCACACAATAAGTAAAGTTCTGGCATAGATAAATTAAAACCCATCACTTCACTTGTTGAAATCCACCCATTCCAATAGTCTCTCCTAAAACAATCTCACCCAGTATATATATAATACACAAGTGACAAGATGCAGTTATAAATACGTCACATCTAAGATCTTGAACATCTCTCAACAAGTTATATTTTTAGTACAAAACAAAATAACACAGACAAAAATAAACACAATTCCAAAACTAAAAACGAGGATTAAATGTTACACACCAGAACATGCGATTCCCGCGTCGTGCCTCGGAACTCGAAGAGTGGTGATTACGTCCCACCTGTCAGAAATCTCGTCATACCTAGACACAGAACCGATACTTGGCATGACGTCACTACTGTCGCAGAAGGTAGATCCGCCGACCAAATACAACGTCTGGTTAACTTCGACCACTCCCGAATGACAAACCGGCTGGGGTAATGGATTCTTCACCGTCCATCTGTGTAAATAATATACCATGTACTACTTCTCAGACTTTTCCCCGTAGGCCCTATATATTTTGTATTAATAACATTTTGAGGTACACTATATCTACCCTTTCATTCCTCCATACATTCATTCACTCATTCATCTGGGAAATATCCCTATATTCAATGAATTCCTCCATTTGGCCGACCATTGGATGGAGGGGGTTGTGGGTTGGGGTTATATTGCGTTTGGATGCTTTATAAAGAATGCATGTATTACCTGTAGCCATTGTCAATCATTGCCTTCTACAGCTCAAACGTTTGCTATTTTATAACATGACAGTACCCTGATATTATTTATAACAAATTCGAAACAAATCATGTAAATGTCAATTTAATGTAAAACAAGCACTATGTTGAAGATGAAGATACTTTGTACACCGTGTTACCTATTTCTGCGCGGGTTGTAGCACTCCACTGTCCCGAACAGAACCTTTTCTTCCGGCGTTTCCATGTACCCGCCCATCACGAACACGAGCCCGTTGTGACTAATAGCGGCCACGCCTATCTTGCAGTCTGACATACGAGCAGCCCGACCCCACAGGTTTGTCTGTGGGTTGTAGAACTCCATTGTGTCGAGCGTCCTACAACAGGTGAAAACAAACCAAACTCTTACTATACATGTACATCATTAGGTTTTCACGTCACGTTTATCTAGTTCAGCGCAGACGTAATCCATAAATATCCATAATAGACATTTATATGATAAGTATAAAATTATATATTGAGAGTTTATTGGGTTTTGTGCTTTTCCGTTACCTAACATTTTGTAATATCCGGGGTAATAATTACGCTGTAGTGACGGGTTTACTACGTGTATAGTGTTCTATGAAATCTAAACAACATTGACAAAGTAAAGTACTAGTAGAAGGGAAATTGCGACAAAGTCAAGATGGCATGGACTCACGAATCACAGTCAAATGGGTGATACAAACTGATCAGAACTTCTACCCTGAAAAAAAAGAGTATGTATCATTTAACATGTATGCTTAGGCTCCGATTTAAAGACCAAAAACACTAAGACAAAACAAATGCTTACTCTCCCCTCTCATTCTCTCCACCCATGGCGTACAGGACTCCCCCAAGAGTTGCAACTCCATGGTACATCCTGTTGGAGGTCATAGAGGCAATCCTCTTCCAGACGTTTTGGTGGTAGTTATACGTATAGCAGACATTTGTTGGATTAGCCAGGTTTTCTAGGACTTCTGCATCCAATGTTGAACCGCCTGTTGATCCGAAATATGATTTCATATGAGATACAAAACAGAGGTTCTGATACTAAGGGCAATAGCGGATGTTATAATACTGAACAGGTGGTACAGAACAGACAGAGACTGTCGCCTAATATAAACTAAATTGTTGACATCTGCTGTACGCGGTAGTATCTACAAATTACCACGATAATTTACACTTTGGTATAGTTTAATACAGACTTATGTGATAATGTGTAGTCTTAGGTTGTTCAGTATGAGTTTCTGCTAAATGATTAAGGTTATGTTAAAAATTCTATCAAAGTATTGTATGTACAGAATATTTCTGTGTTTAGTAAGTTTACCTATGATATAAATCAAATCATTGAGTACTATAGTTCCGTGATGGTGCCGAGATTCGGGCAAGTTCGTCAGCACTCGCCAACTATTCGTTGTTGGGTTGTATTCTTCAACCAGCTGGCACGAATGATTGGCATCCATTTTGAATGGATTAATTCCTCCAATGGCAATGATGACTTCTTGTCGTTTAACTCTGGGCGTCTGGAACTGAGTATTGTTTGACGTATTTGGAAGATTGCAGGCGTCGTTGTTGACGTCGTCAAACACTGTTCTCGTGCGTACATTGGTGTCCGACCCACATAGCAGACGTGATGATCGTTTGTCTGGACTGAACGACTGATTCGTCCTTGGTATGGTCACTTCTGACATAGACAACTGGGTCGATGACATCATGTTGTCCTTTTCGTTTTGGAATCGTACACCACGGTCTAGTGTTCTCTGGAAGAAATTACAAGAATAATTTTAAAATTGCGAGTTTAATTTGTCAAAAGCAAAAGGTCATCTCGGCGAGTATTATGATGTCGATGTATGCAACTACTAATATCTCTTTACATGTGTAACTAACATGTATGTGCCTGGGAGATTAGTCATATATATGTGTCTATTGGATCATTACAATGGACGGGACAGATATGTGATACGTGAGCACATGTAATCTTGACTGTAAAGTAATAACTTTTCGACTCGGTCTTGTGCAGAGATACGTATTTTGCTATGTTAATGGATGTGTTTCGTTTAGATTACGAACTGTAATAAACGCGTACATTCTTCCTGTCAAACACTCGGGGTTTTTTTTGTCTTCCCACCCGATAAGGTTTCCATTAAGAATTAATTATACTTAATAAACAATAATTATAATAACTCTGTTGTTTTGCACAAACTGAACACATTACTCAATAGTTGAATACCCCAGAGGAAAACAGTCTTTCTGGATTTCCTTGTTGGTTGATGGTGGCGATATGATCTGTTAAACGGTAGCTCCGTCTGGCTGGAGGTTGGTAGTCATTGTCGATGAGATGACTTCCACTCAGTTTTAATGCTTGATATCTATAAAAGTACACAAACATCCATTAATGGATACAGAGGCTGAAAACGTTTAGTCAGTTACAAAACATCCTAAATTTGCACTTCACATTTAAGACCTTTAAATATTGTTTAAAAGTACTTCAAGAAATAAAAAAGCATCAAGCAATTGATAACACAAACTATAAACTGCTACACATAAATCACAATGAATGAAAACTGGGATGAAGATGACACTAGAAAGAGACTTTTTTTTTTTTTTTTTTTGAGTGCCTGATTTTTGTCTCTAGACAATTTAGCTATTCCAAATTTGCATAGTACTACAACTGACAGTATCGACATCCGCTTGTTAAAGGGGTCCGTAAAACTAATTCCTTTAACACTAGTCTAAACAATGGTACATTTATAACATTGGGCAAACTTGTGCCGATGCCCCATATTCCATTAAATTATTTTCTTAATCATGACCACTTCTAGCAAAATGCTAGCTACAGGATTGATTGGTAAGTTAAATAAGGAGATGTTACCTAAATACATTCATCAGCATCTGCTGACACTCCATGGTGGGAATCATGTCTGGTTCTACAAGGGTGACCAGCTCCTCTGGCGAGATGTAGATCATGCGGACAGCTTTGAGGACATCATCCGCGTACTTCATCCTGGCCGGCTTGTTGTAGTCGATCCAGCGTTTAGCCGCGACGAACACGTCCAACTCACGAGCTACCCCTAAACTGTCATCTCCCAGCAACACACAGACCTCGTCAACAGAACACTCTAAATACTTATCCGTCTTAATGATGTCACTGAAATGATTACAGATGAAGTTCTGCATTTGGGATATCTCATTAAACATTTCGTGTTTCTTCGCGATCTCTATTAATTCAATTACATTATCGGCGTTGAAGTTCAGAAGAATATTTTCGCATTTTTCGATAACTTTTACTATTCCCAGCTGCTTTGCGCACATTAATATCTCATGTAAATTTTTGGTATTGATATTAATTTCAGACGTGTAGATGAATTTCAGAATTTCCTTCAACGCGTCCGCTGATCCACGAGGCAAATCAATCTGATTAATATCCAATAGTGCCTGATTACAGTGTCTGGACGCGAATGCGTCACTATGTGCAGCAAGCACCATCTTGTGGGTAGGAAATACCTGTCCGTCCACCCTTAATACAACATCACACATCTTCTGAGCTTTCCACATGCTAAACAGATAGTTGCCAATAATTCTATCATTTTCTGACTTTCCAGGAGGCATAACACCACTGCCTTGGTATTGCACATCGCCTTGACCTGTTTGGGCAGCATCCGGAGCGGATTCACTAAGATGATCGTTGTTTGTGTAATAATTTTGATTTTCGTCGCGTACAGAATTGTCTGACACAATTTTCGCTTGCTCACTATTTTCTCCAGGTGGAATAGTAGACAAATTATCTTTCTTGACGACATTCTTCATGGTATTTCCTGTGCGAGAATGTAAAAGAACAGACTCTGGTCCAGGATCTCTAACAGGTATATCACGATCAGTGTAAGAAGTACTGTCATCTTCCACACTCTCATTGTGGTGAATACCTGAAGACCAATTGAGATTTTTTCTAGCCTGGCTTGATATTATGGTAGAGGCTATTGGCCCTTCTGTGGGTTGTTCTCGGTTTTTAGGTCGACGGTCACTATAGCAATGGCAGGTAGTATTTTTAGTTATAACATCACCATCCTGAGCATTCTGCAATGTCTTCAAAAGCCGCGACTTGAATTTTAAAGTCGCCATTTATTTATATGGTGTGAAATTATTCCTTAAAATCGTTGATGACGTCACCAGAAACTATGACGTCGTAGAGTACTATTCCCTGCCGTCGGTTGTTTTCAGTGCCATGATAGATCTACCCCGCCCAATATTCTCTAGCCAAGGGAATTTCCATCCATTAAATGGAGTCGGAATGGTACAACTGTTAAAACTTTTAAAACAGCTGGATACAGATACCATTAATATGCGTTGCAGATCAATTGCGGTACCTAACTTTTAAAATTTCACGGAGATTACCACCAGTCACCTCGCTAATAATTATTATAAATTACTTTTTAGACATTTTTAACATAAACAACTATTTCAATAATATCAAAACCAATAACTTTAATATAATAGTTAAAAATCATCATTTACAAATGACAGACGTGAATTTTTTTGTTTTACATTTCAGGATTTTTATTCAAATGCAAATAAACTGGCGCACACTGAACGTGTTCCACTAATAGGCCCAACATCCTTATGAATATTTCTTGATATGAATCAGTGCCGGAGCGACCTGTGAAATATTGGAAAATGTTCGACACCGTAAATAATGGTTCAATTAGTTAGTTACAGCCGTAATGCAAGGTCTTTACCTTTAAGCATTCAAAGTGAATCCGGTTTACACCGTGCCGGCGATGCACGTAGGCCTACCCGTGGCCCACTACCCAGTGTTTTAACTTTTGATGAAATAAAAAAATTTACCATGTTTTTAATTTCACGTGCCCACCCACCCATCCCGTTTTACCATAATCTGCGGCCCCTGGGTGTTATTTAATTTACTGTAGTGGACGTTATAATTATAAATGCTCTGGAGATTTAATGTTAAAGATTTATTGCTCACAACATGGAATTCAGTATGCCAATCAATGACAGATCCAGGATTGTGCATCATTGAGGGTCAGCCAAGGAAACAATATCTCTCGGTATACACTCCCAATAGTTCCAGGGGATAATTCGTAATACCAAACGATAGGATACGTTTTACAAACAAAAACAAGTTTTGCTTTACTAAACAAATTGCAATGGCTTGTTCTATTTTGATAACATAAGCTTTATTGAAAGTAAACATTGCACATTGGTAACTAAACCTGAATATGAATATGAAATGGATGTTTAACGACACCCCAGCAAAAGAATTAGCCACAGCTATAATGTACAAACACAAATTTACAAGACAATAAACAAGTAATGACATATTATCCGTATGTGTAAAGAATTTATTTTCACAGGTCATATATTCATACAATAATATTTCAAGCATTGTGCAATATGGTATTTCACTTCAAGGAACATACAGAACCTGATGGTCAGCATTTTGAACAGCGTTTAAATAAAAAATGCAACAAAATTTCCACTCAAAGTGATGAAATATCAGCTGCAACCACTGGCTTGCTTACAAATATCAATCAAACATTTAAAAAATAAACTAATATAAATACAACACAAAAACTTGCAATAAAAATATTACCAGTACTTGCTTTATTTGTAAAAGTATTTTGTATAAATACACGGTTTCTGTCAACAACAGACAATGGTGGCACAATATAAAAATGGCAGTTATATGAACAATATAAAAGTGTGTTTGTTTAATGACACCATTAGAACACATTGATTATTAATGAGTGGTTAATGGATGTCAAAGACATGGTTATATCGACACTTGGTCATAGAAGAAATTATCTGTTGCCACATAGGCTACGCCTCTTCAAACAACAGCAAGGGATATTTTATGTGCACTTTTCCACAGACAGGATAGCACACACCAAGGCCTTTGATAAACCACTTGTTGGAACAGGAAATAACCCAACGAGTCCCCTGAGGAGGATCGATCATCCGACCCATCTAGCCACAGGCGGACGTTCTACCGATAAGCAACATCCCGCTCCATGACTAATCTGATAATATGCTCAATACTGAAGATAAAAGTTTAACATGCAGGCACAATTATGCAGTTTGATTAGCTCAATTAATAAACGTATTACACCAACAGATTTGGTCAGGCATTCCGGACCAATAACCTCCCTATGCAACAACAAAAATGTGCTAGGAAAACAGTCTTCGAGCACCAATTTTCAAACATTTCCTACATGATTTCACACCACCACACCCCTTAGACCGAGAGAGTGGTCGGGACCTGTTCAGACCACGATCTCAGCGTCTCCTAAAAACCTTTGAGATTAATGGAGACGATAAAATGTTTTTCCCATTCCCGTTCTCCACTCCATCCCTCCCCCCACCTCGACTTCCCACATAATACCTTCTGGTCTTCTGTACCAATCTAAAATAACTTCCAGAGTGAATGTCGGTCTATTACGATTCGTGATACTTTTAGATTATTCCTACCTCATTTTGTCCTCTCCAAAGTGCATTTGATATCAAATTACATACTCTACTATTAACAATATTCACTGTATGACAATTGAAGGTATATGTCACCGATAATAATGTGAATATGAACCAGTCATGTCTCAGGTATCACGACTTTACATGAAATAAGAAAATACGAAGGGACGGAATTCTATTGAAACATGCAAAGTATTTGTAATTTCATTATGGCTGTCTGTTTGTAAATTATATACATTATACTCTGTAACTAAGCACAATGGCCGCATGATCGAAATTTGTAAATTATATACATGTATTATACTCTATAACTAAGCACCATGGCCGCATTTTAGCGAATGTCAGACTATAATATAATTATGGCTGTATGAAAGACACTGTATATACTCTAGTTCTTTAGTCCATCAAAAGTTCTTAGCGACCATCCTGAAATAAAGTACACACAAAAAAAAAAGAAGAAGATTTTTGTAATGCCCCACATGCCTGTACGTTAATATTGAAAGCCTCCTATCAGCTGCAGTACATACGCATTTTTATACTCCATCACGTTCAGTCGGGTAATTCCGTATATTAAACAGTAACTTTGTACATCCATAATAAACATATTATATATTCTATAATGTTTAATTATGTTAAAGCTGTTGTTATAATTATATCCTACAATTATTTCCAGGGAGTTTTTGTTATATTCGCAGCACGTTTTGTAACCGTTTCCTAAAGACATTTTTGTCATTTGTTACTCACATATGCAGTGCTAAGGATACACTGACTGCAAGAAATATAAATATGTCAAACTAATAAATTATAGTACAAAAGAGATAGGTACCCATTAGACTGGTTAATTTGTATTTTATTTTTTTAGGGATGCAGTCGCAAAAATAGTTCCACGAAAATATAATACAAACCCATCTGTGATAATTAATAGTCCAAGATCAAGCCTTATGTAATTGCTGTCAGGAATGACATGATTTCATAAAAATAACTATGTCATGCATCAAGATACATTGTATTAATAGCGTTCTTAACAACCATTAAACAGTACCCAAGGTTGTAATTTGTTAAAATTTCTGTTGATATTGCACACATACGCAGACCTATCCTCTCCCATCTTTCCCATGGGGTGGGTACATACTTTAAGTATGGTCCATTAGGCTGGCTTTCCATTAGTCCGGTTTTAGCCGTACGGCTAGCCGGTCAAAATCAAATACGTTGATTTACATTGACGTCTTTCCATTGGCACGATTTTTTTCTAGCCGTGCGGCTAGAACCGCATGGGAATTCCACCAAATGACGTCATTTCGTGGGGTTTATCGCAATAAGTAACACAGAAATTATATAATGAAAGAAATCATGGCCGCGTTACTAATTAATGACGTCACATAGAGGAAACCGTGTTGTTAGAAACGCTTCAGTGGAAAGGTCCTAGCCGTGCGGCTATAACCGCTAAGCGGCTAGCCGTACGGGTAAAATGTTTTGGACATACGATTTATGGTCGGCAGGTTCAAATTAGGATCGTTCGGGTAACAGGAAACAAAAATATTTCATGATACACCTAATTAGGAGCGAGATTTATCTCAGTAATCTAGCCTTTGTGTAATGTTCGATCCTTCGGCGTTCAGATTTTTCAGTTGGAACCAGTCGTCCAAAGATAATGTTTTAAAAGCTTTTGGAGTACATAAATGTACGTTGTGTATGGTGCTATCATAATTCAAAGGCATACACCAGTCAGGCCCGCCGGTAGGTTGATTTATTTAAATGGGGATGGAGCGGAATGTAGCTCAGAGGTAAGATGTCCGCTTGTGGCGGGATGGGTCGAGAGATCGATCCTCCACAGCGAAAACATTTTTA